>JADRCD010204787.1:0-13730 GCA_019843815.1 Montemys delectorum | reverse complement strand
GAGAGAGAGAGAGAGAGAGAGAGAGAGAGAGAGAGAGAGAGAGAGAGGAAGAGAAATAGACTTTAAGAGCATATTCTATTCTAATTGCAGAGAAATAATGTCTATGTTTCAATTTGTTACATCATTCAAGATAATGTTTGAATCCAACTATGACAACTGACTATTATTTTAATGTAATTTGTCTGATTTTTCTAAAAATATAAAAGTTTAGTTCAGTTAACTAGGAAACTACACTACTGTATGTTATACATATTGTAATGAAATGTTTTGTGTTACAAAATATTAACTCATTTTAAAATTGACAGTACATACAAACAAATCAATATATACCAGAAATATTTATACTAAGTAACTTTTATTTTAGGAATTTTACAAAAGAAGATGTAAAGTATCACATAAAACAACTCAGACCTTCTAAGAATTTGTATGTCTGTGTAAAGCTGAAGCCTTCTCTAAAGTCTGAAATAGCACAGAGAATAGACATTATACAATATTACATATATATACAGGGAATAGACATTGTCAGAGTACAGAACTACAGGTGGGGACTATTATTAAAAATGCACAGGTGTGCTGGGAAATCTTTGTAAGGATGACCATTTGGCTTGTTACAAATATTAAGTAGTATTAGAATTATACTGTGCTACCACATTCAGTTATTTCTATATTAAAGGTGTTTCTCTTTTGCCTGGAATTTAGAAATTGTAAATAACATATAGATACATTGAAAGACAAAATCAAAATTACATTGTGGGTTTGACATATTTTTCTTCTCTTCATAAAAACCTTAAGATGTATATAAAATATAGAGGGTCTCATAGAGCTCTTTCTTCCTGTGGCATATTAGGAAAGCAGAATCTTTTTTATTATAATGAAAATAAAGGACAACTTTACATAGTCAGCTTTGACTTACAAATTATGACAAGGTTTCACCCACTTCTCTCGTGTTGTCAGATCCATAGTGTATTTTCATAATATGGATGAGCTTCTATGTTATACCATTTATCTTTCTAGAAATTATTAATCAAAAGGCATGGTCATCAAAGATTTTGACCACCCTAAAACAACAAATAAGTCATTAGCATGAGAGTGGTGGATGCTAGATTTAAGTATAAAGACAAAAATGGTAGAAAGACAAGTGGAATTTGATAAAGACTATAAAATTAAAAAAAATCTACCCAAAAGGAATTTAAAGAGAGGTGGATACAATAAGATGTCTTTATTACTTACTGTTTGCTTTTTATAACAGTTTTGAAATTCAATTAAAATTTATTTTACTCTAAGATACTATAGTTCATAAAATAAGCTTGGGAAGAAGTATAAATACGACATGTTAATTTTATATGTGGGACACATATATGTGCATATCAACCTAATACAGTCCACTGGGAGTCGGAAGACTGTGGAAAATGTTGAAACATGTGCTTTAGACAAAGTGTGGTAGATTTGGTCAGTACATTCCAAAGACACAAATTGGTTTTGACATTATTTCTTCTAGCTTAACATTCTTCAAAATATCTAAATAGTGTAGTAGAAATGAATGACAATTTTTCTTGTCACACAAATGACCAACAATTGGTACAACTAATAGAAACGTGAGTTAGAGAAAGGTTCTATGGAGCTGAAGGGTTTGCAGCCCCTTAGGATGAACAACAATTACTAACTAGTACCCTCAGAGCTCCCAGGGACCCAACCACCAATCAAGGACTATATAGGGTGGGATTGAATGTACTGGCAGCAGGTATATAGTAGAGGATTGCAAATTCGATCATCAATAGGAGTAAAGGACCTCGGCCTTGTGAAGGTTTTGTGCCCCAGTGTAGGGGAATGCGAGGGCCAATAAGTGGGAGAGGGTGGGGTGACAGGCATTGGGAGGGGGGAGGCAAAAGGGGTTTGTTCTTGTTTTTGTTTGTTTGTTTGTTTGTTTGTTTTGGAGGGGAACCTGGGAAAGGGAAAATGTACATGTAAATAAAGAAAATACCTAATTAAAAAAAACCAAAAACTAAAAATAAAAAAATTAAAATAAAAAATAATAAAAAATATTTCTTGTAAAAAAAATATTAAAAATCAATAAAAGTGCTGGGCGGTGGTGGCGCTCGCCTTTAATCCCAGCACTTGGGAGGCAGAGGCAGGCGGATTTCTGAGTTCGAGGCCAGCCTGGTCTACAAAGTGAGTTCCAGGACAGCCAGGGCTATACAGAGAAACCCTGTCTCAAAAAAAAAATTAATAAAAATTATCAATTATCAATGAAGCTCATTGTTTCAGAGCATAGACAAAACAAATTAGTTTTCTTCTTTTTATAGGGCATCTTATTTTCTACGATTTCCTCATATCTGACATAAATAGTCATGCTAATAGTCCACATAAATTCCATTTATAAACTCAACTAGTTTTCTCTTGAACATTTTCTACATTGTTATAACCCTTAAATTAATTGTGTATGTATTTGGGGGTGTGTCTTATGTAGATATATGCACATACATTTAGATGCCTGTGAAGGCCAGGTGAAACAGATTTCTTGGGGCTCAATTACAGGTGGTTGCATACCAGTAGATGCAGTCTCTGCAAACAGAACTCTGAAATAGTGGTCCTGCTTTACCACTGAGCCATGTCTCCATTGTCATGATCTGATGTTTTGATATTTATTTTGTTTGTATACTAACAACTTTTAATATGTGTCCATCTATAAATGTCTAAATATATACCTCTTAGTTGAGCATTCACTTTAAAACAACGTGTCCAGGGCCACTGACATGACTCAGTAGGTAAGGCATGATTTGCCACAAAGTTCAGCAATTGAGTTCAACTCTGAAAAACTATGTAAAGGTGAAAGTAGTTTTTGTAGTGGTCCTCTGTCCTTTTTCTTTCTTTCTTTTTCAACTACTTTTTACTGATTATTTTTACTTACATCCAAAATGTTGTTCCCCTTCCCAGTCTCCCCTCTGCAAATCCCCTATGCCATCCCCTCTCCCCTTTGAGTTTAAGAGAGCATTCTCTCCCACCCATCCACTCCTCCCTTGCCCTTTTAGGACCCCCCCCCCCTTTGCTGGGACAACAAGCTTCAACAGGACCAAGTGCCTCACCTCCCATTGATGCCAGATAAGGCAGTCCTTTGCTACATATGTAGTGGGAGCCATGGACCAACTCATGTATACTCTTTGGTTGGTGGATTAGTCGCTGGGAACCCTGAGGGATCCTATATCTGATAGAGGGCTAATATCCAATATATACAAAGAACTCAGGAAGGTCTTCTCTCCTTAAGTGACTCACTTTGGCTCTCTGATATCTTTCTGTCTGATCTCTCTCTCTCTCTCTCTCTCTCTCTCTGTGTATATGTGTGTTTCTCTCTCTCTCTGTAGCTCCATGTCTCTCTCTCTCTCTCTCTCTCTCTCTCTCTCTCTCTCTCTCTCTCATACACACAGTACACATAAAACACATACACACACATACATACATGACAGGTAAAAGGTAGAGAGAGACATACACAAACAGTAAATGAGAAAATAAAAAATATTTAAAAGGTGTTACACAATGTAGATATTCAGGGAATAAAAGTGCATAATTTACATAGTTGTCTTTTCACGTCCTATTTTGCCATTTTGTCTAATGCACACATTTGTATTGACCATATAGTCCTTGTTTTCTGTGTAGGTGAGTATAGTAAGACATATAATAAAGCATTTTGGTGCTGAAGTGCCACATCAGGCACCTTAATTTGCTGCAAATAAGACCAAATTAGAGTTTAAAATGAGAACATTGCTACATTGCGCTTCTGGTAGCAATGTAGCATCCTAACAGCATGTAAGCCATCAGAAGATTTAGAGCTCAGCTCAATCAGTGGCAACAAAATTAGAAATAGAAGATCAATATGAAGTGCTGACTGGAATGAGGAAATAGCCCTGGGCTGGACAAAATCCATTTTAGCTTATTTCTTCTAATTCGGTATTAGAGAAATTTCTGACTGGCCCCAAAGAAACAACATCCAGTCTCTTTATGAAAGGATATAAGGGCCAATGATAACACATATGAGACGTAAACATATACAAACACAAGTATATACAGATGGACATATTTAAATGAGACAAGCCAGCTAAGTAACATACAATAGTTTTAAAGAATAATTATAAGTAATTGAAATGATATTTGATTCAATATTGTGGAAAAGTTCTAAATATATTTCTAATGTGACCAATTAATATCTAGCTGCTAAGATGCATTTTTCACATTTAAATATTGAGAGTATTATTTTAGCCAGAAGATTTCTTATGGTGCTACTAATGATTTTACTGTCACGAGATATAATCTCGCTTGGGAAATGACAAAGCAAATACCTCTTCAGGGTTTTGGATTCATCAGTGATTTCAGAGCTCCTACTACAAGTCCACTTTCACATGAGCACTGGTGTTTAAAGGAGTAATTTCTAAGGTATTAATAGGAAGTCACGCTTGATTCATTAGCTTACTTCCTTTACCCTATCAGCCTCTGTCCCTGGTCCTTTTGCTAGATGGTAAAACTGAGAATGAAGACTAATAACTAAGTCTACAGTAGATCAGTCTGAATGATCTAAAGCACAGATAGAGATCAAAGCCTACAACGTCTTCAAAGTGGGTCATTTGATAGAAAACTATTCCCAGTATATCACCTCTCATTCTACAGTGTCTTGTTCAAAGATGCTTACAACATATGCAGATCTTGAATGTTTACTAAATACAGTGTTTATTTAGATTTTTGCCTGGGAAATAAATCTCTGGAGAGATGAGAAACTTTAATATTAAAAATGTGCTTTGCAAGCTTGGGATTATATCTACCCCCAAAAACATAGTATTTATTGAGCAAAAAGTACCACTAAGGGAAAAAATATTAATGAGAAAAATCCTGACAAGTAAAAGATGAATGGTGTCACTGGGAGCCTATATGTCTTCTTCCAATTATTCAGAAATGCAAACATACCTATTTTCTACAAAAGAAGTTGTTTTTTCCATGAGATGTGATCTCTTAAAAATATTAATTGTTTTAATACTCTAATTTTATTTAATTAACACAGAATTATAGCTTTTTCATTAGTTATCCAATTAATTATTCAACACAAACACACACACACCACACACACACACACACACACACACACACACAGAGAGAGAGAGAGAGAGAGAGAGAGAGAGAGAGAGAGAGAGAGAGAGAGGGTGGGGATGGACTGACACCCATACACAATGATACGAGGAGAGAGAAGGAAAGAAAGAGAAAGAGAGAAGAAAAATCCAATGCACACCAAATGTTTTCCTTATAATTTATAGTATTTAAGTGTAATTATCATCATATGTAGAAAAATGATTTTAAGTAATTATCCAATATAATTTTAAAGTTTATAAAAGAGTGACTTATGTATAAAAATATAATTACTTTTCTTAGCTTTTTAATTGCATATTTTCTTAATTTACATTTCAAATGTTAACGCCTTTCCAGTTTTCCACCCAGCCCCCTGAAACCACCTATCCTGTCCCCTCTCTCCTTACTTCTATCTCCACTCCGGTCTCCTGGCCCTGGCATTCCCCTACACAGGGGCATTGAGCCTTAACAGGACCAAGAGCCTCTTCTCCCATCGATGCCCAACAACACTACCCTCTGCTACATGGGCTTCTCCATGTGTACTCTTTGGTTGGTGGTTTAGTCCCTGGGAGCTGGAGTGGGGGGCAGTTCTGGTTAGTTGATATTGTTGTTCTTGCTATGGGGTAGCAAATCCCTGCTCCAAATTTTGTCTCTGTTATTTGCTCCCATGAATATTTTGTTCCCACTTCTAAGAAGGACTAAAGTATCCACACTTTGGTCTTCCTTCTTCTTGAGTTTCTTGTAGTTTGTGGGTTGTATTTTGGGTATCCCGTGTTTCTGGGCTAATATCCACTTATCAGTGAGTGCATACCATGTGTGTTCTTTTGTGATTGGTTACCTCACTCAGGATGAGATTTTCTAGTTCCATCCATTTGTCTAAGAATTTTGTGAGTTCATTGTTTTTAATACTGTAAATTTATCATGTTTTCTGTATTCATTCCTCTGTTGAAGGACATATAGGTTCTTTCCAATTTCTGGCTATTGTAAATAAGACTGCCATGAACATAGTGGAGCATGTGTCTTTATTACATGTTGGAGTGTCTTCTGAGTATATGCCTAAGAGTGGAATAGCTGGGTCCTCATATGCCTAAGAGTGGAATAGCTGGGTCCTCAGGTAGTACTATGTCCAGTTTCCTGAGGAATCACTAAACTGATTTCCAGAGTGGTTGTACCAGTTTGCAATCCCACCGGCAGTGCAGGAATGTTCCTCTTTCTCCACATCCTCGCCAGCATCTGCTGTTATCTGAGTTTTTGACCTTAGCCATTCTGACTGGTGTGAGGTGGAATCTCAAGGTTGTTTTGATTTTCATTTCCCTGATGACTAAAGATGTTGAATATTCCTTTAGGTGTTTCTAGGCCATTCAATATTCCTCATTTTAGAATTCTTTGTTTTGCTCTGTAACACATTTAATAGAGCTATTTGGTTCTCTGGACTCTAACTTTTTGAGTTCTTTGTGTATACTGGATGTTAGCTGTCTATTAGATGTAGGATTGATAAAGATCTTTTCCCAATCTGTTGGTTGCCATTTTGTCCTACTGACAGAGTCCTTTGCCTTACAGGAGTTTGGCAACTTTAGGAGGCTTGTCTCAACTTTTCGCATGAGATTCAGATGATAGTCCCAGCACATTTCTGTGTTTGCATGACATATAGAGCCGATTTACACTAAAATTATAAAACCTCAGTCACCATCATTTATATTTCCTTATGTATTTTTATTAATTACTTTATTTTTAATTACATGTGATTTTATTAATTACTTTATTTTTAGTTTTATTTTTAATTATATGGTTTTCCCATCTGTCCCCACCCATGTCCTTCCAATCCCCACAACCTTCTGAATTCATTCAATGTTGACTATTTTAAATTTCAGTTTAGACTGACATTCACTCTGAGATTAGGCTGTATAAAAAAGAAAACTAATTTAATTGGATAAACTTATGACATTTGAACATTTTTTTATTGTGTAAACTGGTCTACTCCCTTAAACAAATTAAAGTGAGTTAGTATTTAACTAATCTACCAAAGCCAGAAGTCTGTTAAATAGCTTTAGAAAATAAAATGTATCACTTTCCAGGCTAAAAATTGTATAAATCCAGAAGAACCAGTGGCATATAAGGACTGCAGTTCCTATGACAGAGACAGAACATGGCTTCCCAGGACCACCATTTACCTGAATCAGTAAATATGCTCCTTTTTAACTTTGCAAATTTGGATGTTAATGGGAAAAAGCTGCTTCATTTTCTAAATGAGTATAAGCACCTGATGTAGCACCCTGTTCTTAGTTATTCAAAAGTAGTACCCTGTTATCATAGTGCTTAAAAGCCCTTCCAGGAAGTTAATGTCTGTGATTAGAGCACCATGACCTAAATGCGTTGATTGACACTGTGAAATCATCGTTCATGATGAAATACAAAAGAGAGGTTTAAGCTCTCAAGTATAGCTGCATGTGTTTAAGGGCAGTTGTTGCTATTTCTTAAGACCAGATTCTAGTTACCAACATTTTTTTCAGGGATTTTGTAGCTGTTCATAAATCCAGCTGCTGTCTGCAGGCCTCTGTAGGCACAGTCTTGTGCACAGACCCATACAAATAAGTAATAAATGAATATTTTAAAAATAACAATTACAATAAAAACAAATGTTTTTTTTTCACTTCTATAATACTGGGATTTTATGTAGATTATAAGTTCTCTGTTGGATACTACTGAGAATCATTACTACATCTATAAGTTGAATATCACTTGATCACATCAAATAATTATTTAGTATGACCAAACTTCTTTAGTAGGATCAAGGATAATACTATTATGGCTTAGCTACTAGGGGTTGTCCTGTGGGCTGAGACCATTGAAACCAACCAAAATAATGTTGGCTGTGACAGGTGGTAGCCTAGAGCTGCATAGCTGTGTCTGGTACTGGGTCTATTTCTGAGTTTTATCTATGGTGCTTGTCTGGGGATGGAAACTGTTAACATCTTCACACTGGTAAGCTTTGTCAAACTCTTACAAAATTCTCAGGTAATGAGAATTAAGAATTTTTCAGAAAAAGCAATCTTGCATTTCACTTGAGGAGGTTGTAGATTTAAAAATGGATTTAACTCCCTCCTCTGATCCCAGGCAAAGGGATCTATCAGTACTTATTGCTTGGAGCTAAAAGAAAGTTCGTGACACAAAGTCTGTCTTTCTTTATTAATTTGATAAATCTTTTCTTTCTTCTTTTTTTAATTAAGAACAAGCTCTATTCCCTCATCTATCTTAGCTTTCTCAGCTACAATAATATAGTCATGTAGGAAAAACACAGCTTTTGTATATGGTCAAACAGTCTGTGGCTCTGAGGATAATTTTCAAGTCCCACCATTTTAGTCTTAGTTTCATTTTATTTTTGAGAATTTTTTCTCCCACAAGTACTGAATTTATGTCATTTTTCTTTTTTTTAAAAGTTGCATATTTTTTATTACATATTTTCTTTACATTACAAATGATATCTCCTTTCCTGGTAACTCCTCTGAAAAAAAATATCAAAAACAAAAACAAAAACAAAAAAAACTAACCCTATTTCTTCCCCCTCCCCCTGCTCACCAACCCATACTCTTCTGCTTCCTGGCCCTGGCATTCCCATACACTGGGGCATAGAACCTTCACAGGACCAAGGGACTCTCCTCCCATTGATGACCGACTAGGGCATCCTCTTCTATACATATGCTGTTGGGTTTAGTCTCTGGGAGCTCTGAGGGTACTAGTTAGTCCATATTGTTGTTCGTCCTAAGGGGTTGCAAACCCTTCAGCTCCTTAGGTCCTTTCTATAGCTCCCCTTATCATACACTCCCTCTCAAATTCTTCACCTCTTCTGTAATCATTATCCCTTTATATTTATGCTTATTTGTGTGAGTATGCATTTGTGTGAGTGTCTCTGTACTTAAAACCTACTGAGCTCAATCAGTGTTGCTCTTGTGTGCATGTTTTTAGGTAAGACATAAATCACAACTTGCGAATGAATAATCTATCAGAGTCTGGTCCTGGAAGACAAGGATTCTTCCTGTCTCAGCTATCAAAGATTCTCTAAAGCCTTTCATTAAAGAACATTAAAAAATTATTTAAAAACTCATAAAAATAAGGAAAAATAACATTAAAATTTAATTTCTAACTTTAGAAGAAGTGTTTGGAGATTTATCTACCAGGGTCTCTCCAATTGCTGTACATTAGACTATTAAAACTCTGCAGCAATGATAATATGTTCTTGAAGTCCTTGTGCGATAGCATTTCCAAACCTCCTGGAACAGCACCATTCCTGGGAAATTCACCAACAAGCATGACAGTGCTCTGAATTAGTCTCTAGCTTTTACTTTTGGTATCTGAAAAGATTCATAAAATGTCTAATCAGAATCATAGGAATTACAGTTTAGAATTTAAATATATTCTAGTTGATATTATGCTATTACCTTTATAAGTAAATACAAATGAAAACCTGAGAGAAAAAAGTATTTATGTTCACTACAGCTTCTTTAATACATGACAATATCTATGTGAAAAAAAATTTAAAAAATATTTCTGAAGCCTAAAATGATATGAGAATGTTTTTCTAAGTTTTAATCAAATGCTTCAACAAACTGGACGGATTTGGGAGTGTATGCAATACTCCTTCTTAGTTTCTTCCCGGATTCTCTCGTCTCAGTACTAAACCGCATTGTATGTGTTTGAGACCTATTTCGTTTAGCTGATTTAATGATAAAATTCTCCTAATTTTTTTATATTACTCTTTAAAATTAATATTCTGCATTCAACATTTATATGAATTTTTTATATTCATTTCCTTTTAAGGATAAAAAAATGGTTTTAGATCAGCCTTTTGATGTTTTGATTCCTTCTTTTGATAATATTTAATTTGGCCCTAAAATGCAGGGTCAGTGCCTAGCCATCCAGGAAGATGAGGAATCCTCCTCAACCTAATCATCCGCACCAAGTAGCAAAGCACCTGTGATGACCTGGTGGAGCCTGACACTGACTTCCCTTCTCAGAGAAGGCACAGAGTCTGGGTACCCAGCTCTCCACTGCTATCCCAGTATTCACTTTCTCCATCGTGCCCAAAGAAAATAAAGTCCAAAGCAGTTAGGGGGCCGACACTAATATCTACCAACAGGTTCTGTAAACCACATGGCCACAGAGAAGTCATTACTGATAGCATATTTTTTATTACATATTTTCTTTATTTAGATGTCATATGATTTCTCCTTTCCCATTTCCCCTCCAAAAAAAAAAAAAAAAAACCAACCAAACAAAAACAACAAGAACAAACCCCTGTTGCCTCCCCACTTCCCATGCTTGCCACCCCACCCTCTCCCACTTATTGGCCCTGGCATTCCCCTACACTGGGGCACAGAAACTTCACAGGGCCAAGGGCCTCTCTTCCAATTGATGATCAACTTTGCAATCCTCTACAATACACATGCTGCCAGAACAATCAGTCCCACCATGTATAAGTTCTTGGTTGGTGGCTGAATCCCTGGGAGCTCTGAGGGTACTAGTTAGTTCATATTGTTGTTCATCCTAAGGGGCTGCAAACCTTTTAGCTCCTTTGGTTCTTTTCTCTAACTTCTTCATTGGGGACCCTGTACTTAGTTCAATGGATGGCTGTGAGCCTCTACATCTGTGTTAATCAGGTATTGTTAGAGCCTCCCAGGAGATGATTGTATCAGGCTGGCTTGTCCTTCCTTCAGTCTCTGCTCCATAGTTAGTCTCTGCAACTCCTTCCATGGGTATTTTGTTCCCCCTTTTATGAAGGAATGAAATGTCCACATTTTGGTCTTCCTTCTTGAGTTTCTTGTGGTTTGTGGGTTGTTCTTCATGTATTCTGATCTGGGCTAATAACCACTTATCAGAGAGTGCATACCATGTGTGTTCTTTTGTGACTGGGTTACCTCACTCAGGATGATATTCTCCAGATCCATCCATTTCCCTAAGAATTTCATAAATTTATTGTTTTTAATAGCTGAGTAGTACTCCATTGTGTAGATGTACCACAGTTTCTGTATCCATTCCTCTGTTGAGGGACATCTGGGTTGTTTCTAGTTTCTGGCTATTATAAGTAAGGCTGCTATGAACATGATGGAGCATGTGTCCTTATTACATATTGGAGCATCTTCTGGGTATATGCCCAGGAGTGTAATAGCTGGGTCCTCCAGTAGAACTATGTCCAATTTCTGGAGGAACCACCAAACTGATTTTTAAATTATTTTATTAGCACTCTGACTTCAATATTTTTTATTTCATATACTATATTTTCTTTTTATCTTTTTCACCCCAAATCTTAGGTTTATGAGATATTTTTGGTTCATCAAGTACATGGTAACCTGGTGTATATGTTAAATAATTAGAAGTAAGATCTCTTTATGTGGCCATACTCTGTGTTATGACCAAAATACTAGGAGCACACTGCTGTTAGTGAACAAACAGGTTTCTCTTCCATCTGCATATGCCTTTATGCTCTTACCCTGTGTTCATAATATACTTGGCACTTGATACGCTGTCTTCAACTCATATGTTCTCTGTAGGGAAGTTCATATTTATCATCTTTTACATTTATAGATTTTGTTTTTCTTTTTGAGACAGGGTTTCTCTGTGTAGCCTTGGCTGTCCTGGGCTCACTCTGTAGACCATGCCGGCCTCAAACTCAGAAATCCACATGCCTCTGCCGTCCAAGTATTGGGATTAAAGGTGCATGCCACCACTGCCTGGCTATGGAATTATTTTTAACTTCTATGTCAGTCCTTTATTTTCATGATAAAAGTTTAATGCCTAGAAATCATGTGATATATTTTACTACAGTGAGATTCTGCCCTGTGGTAGCAACTTAAACTAGTTTTCTGTGCACTATCATGTATGTTCATGCACTCATGTATGTATGTATAGCACATAAAGAGAAACACACATGTACATATACGCAAATACTTTGGTCAGGAATCAGATATAATAACACATGTATTATAATATTAATTTTATTTTATTCATTTTATAGTATTTTTTAAGGTCATAGCCATATCTCAGATTTTTCTTTTCTTTTCTTTTCTTTTCTTTTTTTTTTTTTTTTTTTTTTGGTTTTTGGTCTTTCAAGACAGGGTTTCTCTGTGTAGCCCTGGCTGTCCTGGAACTCACTCTGTAGACCAGGCTGGCCTCAACTCAGAAATTTGCCTGCCTCTGCCTCCCAAGTGCTGGGATTAAAGACATGCTCCACCACCACCCACCAGATTTTTCTTAAATTCTAATTTTCATTAACTTTAATAAAATGTATTTCATGTTCTTGTTTTCTTGTGGGGATTTTAATTTTGTGTTGTCCTGTTTTAATAGTCTTCAAGTTTTTCTTTGGTTTGGTTCCTTCATTATTGTTTATAGTAGGTTATTTATTTAATGTGGTAGGACCATAGACTGTGGCCATCATTTTTACCTTGAGGGTGGCCAATGCATTGCCAGAATAATTGTGTTTTTGTTTTTGTTATTATTGTTTTTATGGCAATGTAAGATTCCAATCCCCACTCCAATTGTCTAATTTTCACGTACATTGTTTATATTTGTTCAAAAATATTTGGCTAATACAAAAGACAAGAAACATTTTTGCATTTTAATAAAACTCCAGCTACCAGTTTTGCAGGTTATTTGGATAAAACAAAAAAAAAAAGTTTAAGACTTGAGTGCATTTTATTCACTACGTTTGAACAAGCCTTTACTTCTCAGAAAAGTCTAATTTATTAAGCATTACAAGGTGAACATTGCCTGGGCTTATCTTCCTGAAACCTGTGCTTAGTGAGGGTGACAATATGTGGGGAAGAGTGTCAATAGAAGGAGATTAGGAAGGACAAAAAGCATCTTTGATCTTTGGCATTGACAGTGAACAAAAAAGCAACTTGGTGGAAAATAAAAAAATAAAAAAACCATCAAAGGCAAGGAACTTGCATTGAAGATGTCACAATGGACCAGAGGTAATAAGCTGCTGAGAGATAAACACTTCTGTTTTCATCAGCAACTGAAAGTAAATAGATTTTACTTTGCAGTTATGGCTTCCTTCCCTTATTCCCTGGTTTTCACATTTGCTTTGTCTTTTGATGGGATTTTCTTCGGTCTTCTTCATAAACCATTTTTACAAACAGGTCATAGAGTTTTGATGCCATGTGTGTCTTTTCCTCACCCCTGAAGAATTCTGCTTTTTATTCTGTTTGCTATTAATTTAAAACATATTTATATTTCCTTTCTGTCTGTTCACTGATAACACTATTATCCCGACTTCTTGTTTGCTTACTTTATAACATTCTTTATTTTGATCTTTTAGGCTACAGTTTCAAGTACTTCTTGTCTTACTAACTCTCTTGATGTCAGGTGGAAGTTCAGAGTAGCTTGATACAGTTCGAAAAAAGATTGTTACTTTAGTACTCTTTACCTCCGAATAAATTGAGCTTGTTTATTTAGCTACTATATATTTTCATATTTCATATTACATATTGCTATAATATTGTTCATATTACATGATCTATATTTTATGGTAAAGAACAAACAGAACAGTACAGTCTTTATCATCTTTAAGTTAAATTTTTATGTGTGCAACAAAAATGTATCACTCATCGAGCCAAGGATTCAGGTCC
>JADRCD010204786.1:2211-25758 GCA_019843815.1 Montemys delectorum | reverse complement strand
AAAGTCGGGGAGGGTAGAGTACACCTTTAATCCCAACATTTGGGGGGCAGAGGCAGTTGAAGACTAACCTGTTTTACAGAGTGAGTTCCAGGACATCCAGGGCTACACAGAGAAACCCTGTTTTCAGAAAGAAGAAAAAAAAAAAAGAGAGAAGAGAAAGACTTTTAAAAAGCAGGGCTGGGTGTGGTGGCACAAAATTTTAATCCCAGCATTAGGAAAACAGAGGCAGCCAGTCGGGGGTGGCGCACGCCTTTAATTCCAGCCCTTGGAAGGCAGAGCCAGGCGGACTTCTGAGTTTGAGGCCAGCCTGGGCTACAGAGTGAGTTCAAAGAAAAACTGTAGTAAAACAAACAAACAAAGAACAACTGTAGTAATATACATGTTTTGTTTTGTTTTGAGTCATTGTTCCTCTGTGTAGCTCTGGCTAGCCTGGAACTTAACAAGGCTGGCCTTAAACATAACAGACTTAAAAAAAAAAGGGGGGGGGGCTGGCGAGATGGCTCAGCGGGTAAGAGCACAGACTGCTCTTCCGAAGGTCCTGAGTTCAAATCCCAGCAGCCACATGGTGGCTCACAATCACCCATAACGAGATCTGACGCCCTCTTCTGGTGTGTCTGAAGACAGCTACAGTGTACCTACATATAATAATAAATAAATCTTTAAAAGAAAAAAAGGAAAAAATCTCACTAGCCACCCGTTTAAAGGTGCTCCCAGGAGTGTTGGGAAGAGGTATTCACCCAGCTAACAACCCAGTTTAGATCTGGATTCCGGGAGGATCCTCTGCCTCTCTCCTGCCCTAGAGCATGGAGGTTAAATTCTTACTTCTGGGAACACTGTATTGGAAGAGCCTAGCCACAGTTATGTAGCATATGTCAGGTTCCCTGCAAAGAATTACTTGAGAAGCAGGGACTTCTGGTCAACAACTCCCAATGTTCTCTCTCTGTTAGTTACACATACACACACACACCACTTAAAAGTTAAAGCTAATCACAGCAAGAAATATTGGAAAAGCAACCTGTGTGGCATTTAATTCAAGTCTCATTAGCTATGTGGGAACCTGACCTGTAGAACCAGCAACAGGTTTTTCAGGACACTTGCTCTGGGAAGGGGCCTACCTCATTCCATTGCCCTCAGCCAGCAGGGCTGTGGCTCTGCCTCTCCCAGTTTCCGTCCTAGCAGAGGCTTGATCTGCATGCCTCCTATTGTGGAAAGCCAGGAGCTCACACTGAAACTAGGTTGCAGGTGGAAATGCTGGGAAGCAACTCTGTTTCTGGTATTTCTTTTTTTTTGTTTTTGTTTTTGTTTTTCGAGACAGTGTTTCTGGTATTTCTAATCTTCAAGAGGCTCACCTTTCTTTGACTACCGATTCCCAGGATTCCCAGGCTCCCCGCAGGGGTGTAGAGATGAAGACCCAGGGAAATGTTTGGCAGCAAGTGTAGAGAGCCTCTGTTCCAACTTAAATGTCAAAATGTTTGCATTTCCCAGAGTCTCGTGGGAGTTATTACTGTTGGGTGGTGGGATTACAGGCATTCTACATCTTCCTAGTTATCTACAAAGATTATATATTATCTCTGACATGGCAAGTTACTGGGGTCTAATCTACTTATGAGAAGCACATTGTGTTTAACTCAGAAAATTTAAGATACAGGAAGAAAAAGGTTTCCTTAATCATATCATGTAAAGATAACTGTCTACACTTTGGCATGTCTTTTCTAGACTTTTCTCTATGCAAAGATGCTTCATTGTTTTGTGATCCAAAGGGGGGGGGGAAGTAAACATTTAAAAGACAAAGCCTTGGGTTGGGCATGGTAGCACAAGCCTTTAATCCCACTCAGAAGAACAAGGCAGGTCCATCTCTGTGAATCCCAGACCAGCTGGGGATACCCAGCTAAGACCTTGAGACCCTGTCTCAAGGGGCCAGAGCTAGCAAGCGGGGCTGTCCTGAGTTCAATTCCCAGCAGCCACATGATGGCTCACAGCCATCTGTACAGCTACAGTGTACTCATAAAATAAATAAATCTTTAAAAAAAAAAAAAAAAAAGACCCTGTCTCAAAACAACAAAAACGCCAACCAACCAATATTAGTAATGTAAAAAACAAAACAAAGCTTTGATTCTTTATGTTTCAATTTTATTTGTTTTGAAAGAGCAACTTAATAGCTTGGAAATATTCCTAACAGCAAGAGCCTGCCCAAGAGCCTGCCTCGTGCATTTCAGGAGGTGCCTCCACCCAGCCCTAGTTCCAGGAACTTTTCTTACCCACATCAGCCATCAGGAGTCTCTCTGGAGACTTGGGACAAACAAGGATGTCCATTTAGAGAGGAGGGTAGACCTAAGGGTCACCATGTGGAAGGGCTGGGCTCAGACAAAACTGCCTCTGTTAGTTTTGGGATATCTGGGGGCTTGGTAGCATGCTCAGACAGACTGTAGAAGCTTGGAGGGGTCCTGAAACGCTGAACTCCTGGGCCAGGCCCTTAGCACCCCTCCACCTGCCAGACTCAGACCCTGCCTTTAGAAGTCGGGTCTCTGTAGCCTTTTGTCCTTCTGCATGCCCCAGAGCCACCCAGCCAGTTCCAGGCCTGTTAAGGGTGGGGAATCAGGAAGGTGATGAGGATTCAGACCTGAGAATATCCCACCATTTCCTGCCATAGGGCTTAGGGACCCAAGTGTGCCAATCCCTTCCTAATCGTCACCTAAAAGGGAACAATACATGGACATCTCTTTGTGACTTAGAGGGGCAAACCTGGCATTTAAGCCCAAGTGTGGTGGGCAGTGCTGAGCTCTAGGCTGCAGGCAGCTCCAAGCATGCACTAAAGTAGGAGCAGCTCAATCAGGAGGGTAGGGGCCCACAGGGCTGTTGCTACCCTCCCTTACTGCCATCCACACCCATGGTACCCATGGAAACATAGCCACCCTCCCCTCCTGCCAGCTGCCTGCATTCAGGCAACCAGCTCTGGCTCACCTCCTCCAAGCCAAGGCCTGAACTGATGCCAGGCCGGCCAGAGTGGCTGCAGGAAGAACTGGGATTGGGCAATTTGGTCAGTCCAGGCGCCAGCACAGCTTGGGAGGGCTACCACAGGAGCCTCCATACCTTGCTGCCTGGGCTGTGATCAGACTGTGCCTAGTCAGCCAGCACAGCAGCCGGCAGAGCCAGGGGGCCCCAGCTGTCCTCTGTCTGTGGGTTAACAGCTACTGTGAGGCAATAGCCCTTGCTGCAGCAACAACAACCTCTGGTTCTCATTGAGGGGGCTTTCTGGCTGCTGCTCCAGCTGCCCTGGTGACTCGGCCAACCCTCCAGGGCTGAAGATGTACCGACAGTCACTGGGGATGCCACCTACTGCCCCCATACCACTGCTGTCCCCTGCCTCGCTGCTGGACTGCTCTCCACAGGGCAGCTCAGGGCTGCCGCTATCAGCAGGCTGCTCAGCTCTCTCAATGTTGATGTACAAGGGGTCCTGGCTGGTGGACAGCACAGACAGGTGGCCCAGAATGTTCTCCAGTTCCATTCGTAGGCATGTGAAGCTTGGGCGCTGCTTTGGGTCAGCACTCCAGCACTGGTACATGAGATCATACCTGAGGTAAAAAGAATAAGGGAACACGGTAGCCGCAAAGCAGAGGACCTCCTAATCACATGATACAGAGATGGGAAAACAACCCTCTCTTTTACTTTTTTTTTTCCCCTTTTTGGTTTTTTGAGACAGGCTTTCTCTGTGTAGCCCTGGCCATCCTGAACCTCACTCTACAGACTAGGTTGGCCTCACAGATCCACCTGCTTCTGCCTCCCTAGTGTGGAGACTGAAGGGAGGCACCATTACCAGGCTTGGAAAACAATTCTTTAACACTACTATAGAAGGATAACTACATATTAGGTTAAAATACATGCATTTAGTGTATGTGTATATTTGTGTGTAAATGCATACACACTCATGACCTTATGCATGTACCACAGCACACTTGCTGAAGTCAAAGGACACGTTTCAGGGACTGGCTCTCTCCTTCCACCCATGTGGGTCTGTGGGATCAAACTTAGGCCTTCTGGCTTGGCAGCAAACACCTTTACCTGCTCAGCCACCTTGCTAGCCCTACATTTAACAGTTTCTTTGTTTGTTTGTTTGTTTGTTTTATTTTGTCTTTTTTTGTTGTTGTTGTTCGAGACAGGGTCTCTGTATAGCCCTGGCTGTCCTGGAACTCAACTTTGTAGAACAGGCTGTCCTGGAACTCAGAAATCTGCCTGCATCTGCCTCCCAAGTGCTGGGATTAAAGGCGTTCGTCACCACTGCCCTGCTCTTCCGGAAGGATCTGAGTTCAAATCCCAGCAACCACATGGTGGCTCACAACCACCAGTAATGAGATCTGACGCCCTCTTCTGGTGTGTCTGAAGATACTACAGTGTACTTACATATAATAATAATTAAAAAAAAATTAAAAAAAAAAAAAGAAAAGAAAATATGAAAATTGGAGCATGGATAGATGGCTCAGCAGTTCCAATAGTGCTTTTTCGAGGGACCCAAGTTCACTACCTGCCTCTGCCTCCTGAGTACAGTTACAGGCCTGTGCCACCATCACCCAGCTTAAAAATAAATCTTTAAAAAAGACTAGTTCACTGATTTCTGAGTTCAAGGCCACCCCGGTCTGGCTGAGTGAGTTCCAGGACAGCCAGGGCTACACAGAGAAACCCTGTCTCAAAAAAAAAAAAAAAAAAAAATACTAGTTCTACTGCAACTTGATAAGCCAAGGTAGGTTGATATCCATGGGAGGCCTCCCCTTCTCTGAGGGGAAAAGCGAAGGGAGATGGAGGAAGGGAAGGAAGGAGAGGGGAGGGACTAGGGGGACCCGTTGTGATCAGGATGTGAAATAGATAAATAGTAATAAAAAAGAATATGCAAAAAAATCCTTAATGGAGAGCTAGAGAAATGGCTCAGCAGTTAAGAGCATTGACTGCCCTTCCAGAGGTCCTGAGTTCAATTCCCAGCAACCATCTTGTAATGGGGTCCTATGCACTCTTCCAATGAATCTAAAGACAGCTACAGTGTACTCATATAAATAAAAATAAATCCTTTTTAGAAATCCCTAATGAAGTAGCAAGTAACAGAGAAGGCTTTCACGGTACGCACACCTGCAACCTCGGCGCGCAGGAGGTGGAGGCAGAAGGACTGGCACCAGTTTGGGGGCAGGTTTAAGATACAGTCTGAATAAGAGGCTAGCTAAAGCGACAAAGCAAAGCCATGCTTCAAAAAATAAAGCACAGGACTGGAATGCAGTCAGTTGGTGGGAGGCTTGCCTAGTGTGCAGAGGCCCGACTGAGCCTTACCTTCGGGACCTCTGCGACACCGCTGTGATTCCGGCACTCGGGCGGTGGAGGCAGGAGGATCTGAAGCTGGGTACTTCTCAGCTATACAGCTGGTTTGAGTCCAGTCTAAGATAAGTGAGATCATCTCAAACTTTGGGGACAAAGTCACAGAACTATGACCTGAAGCCACAGGGGCTAGTGCACAGCTTTCTTCTGAGCCATCTCAGAAGGGACTAAAATAAAAGTATTTTTGTCTTACACAAAAAGACTGGAGTCAGGATTTTCTTGTTTTTTGAACTAGGGCCTAGCATATATTAGGCAAGTACTCTATCACCAAGTTACCATATCCCAGACCCTGGACTCAGGGTTATCTTTTGAGGGGGCAGACATGTATATTTCCTCTTTCGTCCCAAGCACATATGAGGCAGCACCCACTCGTGTATGCTTACATTTTCAGAAAAGTTTCCAGTCTTCTTTCTCTGCTAAGAATATCTCACCCGCACTTCTTTCTCTATCCTTACAAATTCTCTTTGAGCTCTGTTTCTTTTTTTGTTTTTAAAGATTTATTTATTTATTATATGTAAGTACACTGTAGCTATCTTCAGACATTCCTGAAGAGGGAGTCAGATCTCGTTACGGATGGTTGTGAACTACCATGTGGTTGCTGGGATTTGAACTCGGGACCTTCGGAAGAGCAGTCTGTGCTCTTACCCGCTGAGCCATCTCTCCAGCCTGAACACGCGCCCTCCCCCTCTCTCCCCCCCCTCCCTCCCCCCCTCCCTTGTAGGGAAGGTCTCAAAGTGCAATCAACAATGTCTGACTTTTGACCATGGCAAAAACTCCAAGTACTGTCTCACAAAAAAATCCTTCCTAATTGGGGTTCCAATGGCAGAAGAATCATGCCAGACCCCAGGCAGGCTGTGGGAATGGTCCAGAACCATGGGTATATGGCCAGACTAGGATAAAATTCTCAAGGCTGTGCTAGAAGCCAACTGGCACCCTTCCACCAGGCTGCCTGGTGGGAGGCCAGTGTCCGCCCACCCTTCATTGACAACAGCAGCTCCAGTCTGGGAGAAGGCTGAGCCAGGGTCTGTCCCTACTGCTCCTCAGAGCACACCAAGAGGACTGAGGCTGGAGCGCAGTTTCTGCAGCTCTAGAAGGAGAGGCCGGGTGCAGCCACCAGGAGAGCTGAGCTTTCTAGATCAACAATGCCCTCAGCTCTGCTGACAGAACAGGTGGGCAGGACTGGTTGCTGCAAGCACGCTGCCATCTGAAGTGTGCTCCACGGTGGAGCACTCGCTTCTCATATACAGTCCCTAAGGTCAATTCCTAGCACCACAATAAATAAATAAGTAAACAAATAATTTAGATCTTTTTCTCTTGGTACCCAGGCCCCAGGCCCTTCTGGCCCACTCCCCAGAGAAGACTGCTGATCCACTCAGGATCAGCTTCCGTCTGCTTCTCATGGCTGCAACACCGGAGACCTAACTCCAAGTCACAAAAGGGACATGTATTTACTCCCCTGGACCACTCTACTCTGTCTTGACTGGAGTCAGGCAAATAATACTGGAACAGACCAAACACAGTTGATTTCAGGGTTTGGAGCATAAACAATAAAGCCACAAGGATCTAGGTTTGAGTACTAACTTATTCACATAATAGCCGTGTGACCCTGACCATGTTATTTAACCTCTTTAATCCTATTTCCTCATCCACAAAATGGAGAAAATAAGCCTTTTCCTTTCAGGGTGAGAGGAAGATTGCCTGGGAGAATACCTAAAAGGCCCAGCTGGGGTCAATTATGTCACCCTGTCAAAGGGGTTTGTTTACACTATGCCGGGTCCTGCCAGCACAGTTCTTTGGTCTGGTAGCTTTGGGATTGGTTCCCTTCTTCCCAGGATCTCAGGGCTCTTCTTCAAGGGAAGCTGAGACCAAGGGAGAAGCCCAGCTCCCTCCCCATGACTTGTCCTGACCAAGAAAAGACAGTCACAGGCTGCTTGTTCTCCCTGAGGCCCTGTGCAGCCCTGTAGAAAGAGACAGGGTGCTAGAGCCAGCCTGGCAGACTAATAGCTAGGTTCCCAAAAGGTGACAAGGAAACCAGGGCTGCTGTGCAACTCTGTCCTCTGCCTTTCACAGTTCCCGTTTCTCCCCAGAGACTGGAAAGAACAGACAGGAAAAGCCAGGGAGCAGGAGATATGGGGTAAGAGCCAAGCATGGTGGTTCATTGCTGTCATTCCGGAGTTTGGAGGCCAACCTGAACTGCCTAGGGACATTCTCCTGTCCAGAAAACAAAAGGAGGTGGACAGAGAGTGAGGGGGTGGAGGGACAGAAAACAGGGAGCTTCAGGGAAAATATGTATTGTAGGGTAGAGATTAATCCTCACACTAAACTACAAGGCCCAAAAGAAGGACAAACCAAAGTCGGGTGCAGTAGCAGCCCCGAGCCAAAGCTCCTTCCATAACCCACTACCCAGGATACTCACACTTCCTCCATGCACTCCGGAGGCTGCTTCAGGCGGTTCCCGCCGATGAGGTAGTTGTAAATCTCAGCATTTTCAATGCCAGCATATGGCGTTTGCCCACGAGTCATGATCTCCCACATGGTCACCCCGAAGGCCCACTGTTATAAAATCAGGGTTGGGGAGGAATGTTACCAGGTTTCCTGAGCCAAGCAGAGCCATATCCCAGGATTCAAGGGTCTCATAACTAGACAAAGCTCAAAGAGCAGAACTTTGGTGGTCCTTTTTGGGTCCTGCATACCCACACACACACTAATCCACCCTACTCTCACTCCAAGCCCCACTGGGCCACCCTGCTCACCACATCGCTGTGTACAGTATACAAGTTGTCAGCCAAGCTCTCCAGGGCCAGCCACTTGACGGGCAATTTGGAGGCACAGCCCTGACGATAATAGTCCCCGCTATAGATTTTCCGGGAGAGTCCGAAGTCAGCCACGCACACTGTCATGTCCTCGGCCAGCCTGAGAGGGGCGATGAAAAGCAGACTCAGTCTTCCCTACGCTCAGAGCCTTGCTAAAGCTAGGCTGGCCCCATGCATAGGAGGTTCTATCCAAGGCAGGAGGTGACATTAGCAAGTGCCAGGAGGCACGAGCTGTCTCCCCGTCCCCCCCCCCCCCCCCCCCCCCCACAGGCCACCAGAATTCCTACATGCAATTCCGAGCTGCTAGGTCTCGGTGGATGAAGTTCCGGGAGCTCAGGTACTCCATGCCACAGGCAATGTCCACCATGAACCGGACCAGGGTCTGGAGGGGCAGGTTCTGGTAGGCAGACAGGGCAAGATCAGACTGAACCACCCCACTCTGTGTGGGGCGTACTGAATGAAATTCTCTGGCCAGAAAGCCTAAAGACTACCCTAAGAATCACTGAAAAGAAGATAGGGGGCCAAGGACCTTCTATAGAAGCTGTGGAAAGCCTGACAAAAGCTGCAGAATCGAATTTATTCCCCAAAAGGTCTTTGCCTGACCCAAAATTCCCAGCAGAGCTTCAAGGGGGAGAAGGAAGCCAGCTTGAATGGGGTCAGGCCCTGCGCCCTCTGTCCCCATCGGCTCCCTGAGTCGCTTGAATGGGGTCAGGCCCTGCGCCCTCTGTCCCCATCGGCTCCCTGAGTCCTGCCCGCTGCGCCTCTTCTCCCCAGGTTCTTTCCCTTTTCCAGGCACCAGTCTCCCACCCAGTTCCTCCTGGCCACCCCCACCTGAGGCACTCACAAAAGGGTTCTCCCCAATTCGGGAGGCGAGCAGAAAGGCATGCAAGTCTCCGTGCTTCATGAAGGGCAGGATGACCATGGGAATGGGGAGACGACCTTTAGCCCTGCTCCGGAGGCTCACCCCTGGGAGACAAGGGAGAGTCAAGAACTAGGCACATGAAGGCCTAAGGACAGCTAGGTATCTGCTACAGGCCCTCCCTACCTGCTGGTTTCCGTCTCTAGCCGTGGCACTGTTCTTCCTGCCTGGGGACTACTCATGAAGGGCTCTGCTCTGCCTGCTGGCCCTTGCTCTGAGTGTATGTTCTCTGTTTCTCCCCCACCCACATGAGCCCTTTCGAGCTCAGCTCCTTCCAGTCAGATCTCAGACAGGACCTCACTAACTACCTGCTTGCTCACTGGGTAGCCAAACTTTTCTCCTCCAGGCTGCCCTCTCACGTTGGTGGAGCATATTTTTAGCCCTATTCTATATCTGCCTCCTCCAAATGGGCTCACCAACAAGCTTGGCCACGTGTGGATGGTCAAACTCCTTCATGCAAGCTGCTTCTCGAAGGAACTCTTCTATGTCGCTTGAGGCGATGATGTCAGCTGGGAATAGGGAAGGGAAGAAATGGAAACAAGACTCCCCACTCCCTGCCACCCTCCCAGGACTCCTAAGACTCACAGAAGCCCTGGGCTTCACCGGGGGCCAGGGACTGGGGTTTTCTAACATTGTCTCTGCCTGCTAACATTTCCCAATTCAGTTTTTTATCCTTTGATTGTTTGATCCAGGGCTCACGCTACAGTTCACCTTGGTCTCAGACTGGTGACCCTTCTGCCTCACTCCTCACAAGTACTGTAATCACCAGTCCAGGCTTGAGTTTTTAAACTTTCTCTTTTAAGTCTCACTATATTGGCCAGGCTGGCCTCAAATCTGTAACAGTCCCCACCTCAGAGACGTCCCTTTAGGAAATCGGCCTTTCCCTTAGGTTTTGGCAGCTCAGGAGCTCCACCAATCACAGCTGTAATGACCCAGGAGTGAACGGTGAACACCGTCACCACTGACGGCAGGGAGCAAAGCTGGGGCACGAATCTTTGCGTGGGCTTATGCTTTTGAATTATTCACGTGGCGCAGTCAGCATCCCTATGAGTGCTGAGTAGCTTCTTGGGAAATCTCAGGCAGAGTGGCGCCTGCTCCAGATCAGTCACTCTCTTTACCCCTCTTCCCTACCTGGCAACAAATCTCATTGTCTAACTCACCTTTCAGCATCTTCACTGCCACTTTCACGAAGGAGCCATCTTCCTGTTTTAGCTGGGCTTCCCGAACTGATCCAAACTCTCCTAAACAAGAAATCAATGGACAGGGCAAGACACCTCAGGCTCCCCACACCTACCCTTCCCTCTCAGGTGATTCTTCATATGGTCATAAAATCATCAATTAAGGCTCTTAGAGGTGTCTGTGCTGGGAATGGCTCCTTGCCTTGTAAAACCCCTAAATCAGGCATCCATAGGTATATCTTGTTTATAGGAACTGATCCAAATTCACACCCTGGAAGCAACCGGAACAAGCTATGCAGAGAGGGCAAACTCACGCTAGTCCCCCCAGCCCCCATACCTTTGCCCAGCATCCGGCCAAGGGTGAACTGCTGCTCTGGAATGAGGACGTCCTCCAGCTTTTCCTTCAACTCATCGCTGATGCCCAGGCTATCCACTGCAGGGAGGAGGTGAAAGGGAAGCAGAGCTGTAGGCAAATGAACACTCCAGCCTACTATCTCCACCCAGCTTTCTGCCCTCAGCAGAGCCTGGATTGCTCACATTGTGGTGATACGTTTCACCAAGCAGTTTAGGATGTTCCTGTTCATTACTCTGGGGCTTATCAAGGCTCAAGCACTTTGGCTGGATAAATGAGTTGGTAAAAGGTAGGGACACAAGATAGCCTGTCTTTTCCCTTCTATGATGATCCTGCACTCACATGTGGCCTCAATGCGTTCAGGCCTTTCTCGATTGAAAGATCGGGCTGCCCGGAAGTGTACAGCTGGCTCCCCTCGGGCCATGACACTGTCAAAGGCTTGCCTAAAGAGAAACCCAGGACTTCAGGTAAATAAATTACAAGGCCCTCTGTTACCACCTACTTCTCTGGCCACAGTCCCACTTCCTTACCCAAACCGTGTCTCCTTGCGTCTCTTCCGAAGCAGGATGAGGGCCAAGGCAGCAGCTGTGATCAGGGCAGTGAGCACACCCAGGACCACAGGCACCCAGGATGTGCGGCTGTGGGGAGGGCCCTGCCTCCCTATGAGAGGGAAAGGCAATGTCATGAGCCAGGCTGACACCAAAATGTCCTTTTATAACTTTGCCAGGATGGCCACCTCACCTAGCCTTGCCAAAAGATTTCCTAAGCTAAGCAGAATGTCAAATCAAAAAGACCTCAAAGATCCAAGAGTTTGTACCTGAGCAGTGACAGGCTCTCACTGCACTGTCACCTGCAGTGTGACCAAAGCAAAGAAGAGGAAGAACAAGACAGAAACACCAACCCTGGTCTCATCTTGACTGCTTGACTCCTTAATTTTGTATGTGTGTGTGTGTGTGTGTGTGTGTGTGTGTGTGCACGAGATAGAAAGACAGGTGTCACTAGCCTCTTCCTATCAGTCAGTGTAATCCCTGAAAGCCTATGCCTGCCCTACATGCCTTACCTGCATGGTCGTGAGAAGACACCACCAGTGGTTGACTCCAGGGCCCATCACCAATTGCATTGGAGGCACACACTCGCAAAATCAGGTCCTTCTGGGTATCCCAGCTGGTCAGATTGGCCCTGGTTCCTTCCACCATCAGTTCATCCTGTAGCCAGGAAAAGCCCCACCCTCACACTGAGCATGGGGAAGCCTCCAGCTGGGCAGGGAGGGCAGAAGAAGGTTCAACTAAGGAATCAGGGAACCTTAGAGGCACAGTGAGTGTTAAGGGCTATACAACACAATCCCCTGGGAGTCACCACATTCCTGCCCTGGACTGAAGGGTAGAGGCCTCTCTGAAACATAAAGGAACCTCATCGCTACAAGAGGATGACAGGACATGGAGCTGGGACTGGGGACAAAGCCTCATCAGTGTTCCCTGCTGCCCCCCAACCCCCTTGCAGGGGCAGGGATAGGCTTCCTGAATTGCATACAAAGTAGCCACAGGGCTATCCCAGAGGAGAGAAAAACCAATGAGCCGGGAGCTTGCCTTGCTAGGAGGTGGAGGGTATTCCCTGGGGCTGTCTGTGGGTTCCCCAGACCCTTCAGAGACATTCTAAGTCTCAGAAGTGCATGGTTGACTCTCCAGCACAGTAGGGGAGGCAGAAGGGACTGTCTCCCTTACCTGGGTTCCATTTTCTTGGACCCAAGACAGCTTGTAAGGTCCTAGGGGACCTTCCCCAGGGTCCTCAGGAATCACTTCTTCCCATTCCAGGATAAGGCCTGAGTCGGTACGAATGGCATGGAGATTCTGAGGCGCTCTGGCTGGCGCTGTACCCAAAGAAAGAAAGCGTCCCTGTCCCTGTCAGGAGTCCCTGTCTTTCCCTACCATCACCATCCCACACAAACCAAGAGCTGAAGAGCTCAGAAAGCAGAGGATGAGGAAAGGGCTTGCCTCCCAGCTGCAACTGCTAACTCCCCTGGGTTGGGGAGGGAAGCCTGGGCAGGACAGAAGTGGCCCAGCCCCCACATCTCTATAGTGTGACTCTTCATCACCCTGGTACTGCTTTACCCTTCCCCCACCCAGCCTCATTAAACAAGCAGAGACCGTCAAGCAGTGTTCTTTTGACTTGCTGTGTCCTTACCTTGCTGCACTTTCCCACAAAGTATTTATACAGCTCCTTTTTATCCTGCAGGCCTTACTCATGCCTCTGTCACCCAGGCCTTTCCAACCCAGAGCCTAGGGGCCTTATGAATGAACAAATTCATACATTTACTTAAAGCATGAGTTTTATTTTTTAACTAAATTCTGTGGTTCTCCAGCCTGAGCTTTATGGATAATCTTGGTCACAATGTTAGAAGGCTGGCCATCCCAGCGGGATCTTTTCTTTTTCAGGGGTACTGGGGATTGAACCTCTAGCCAAGGGGTCAATCAATGAGCTGTATTCTAGCCCTCTTTAGGGGATTTTGCTTGGGCACCCTGAAGTATTCTTATATTATTCTGTCTTTTCCAGTTTGCTTATCTATCTGTTCCTCCTATAAGAACTAGGTAAGATGTGGTATGCAGTAACATGCAGTCAATGTTCAATAAGCGCTCACTGAATGAAAGACGCCTTCCCTCTCCAGTCCTGCCCCTCTTGCTGAGTCACTTACCTAGGCCCTTTGTCTGAAAGGGCACCCAGTCTCCATAGGGAGAAGGGCCCAAGGCATTGGCACAGCGCACCCTAAGGCTGTAGTTGGTGGCAGGGGCCAAGTTCCGAAGCAGGCAGGTAAAGGGTGGCACAGGAACCACGACAGCAAGGGCCTCCCATTCTCCCGGGGCATGTGCCACCTTCAGAAAACAAAACAAAACCCAGAAGAGCACAAAAGGAGTTGGGTCTCCGAGGTGAGGTGGAAGACAGGATAGGCAAGGCGTGGGGGCTTGGACAAACGCTTCCTCCAAGACTGTCAGCAAACAATTGCCCCAACTTGTCTCCACCTCAAGGCCATTCCAGGTTCACCCTTTGTATTTTGCAGATACTATTCCTTTCTTGGAATGACCTGCTGCTGTTCCTAGAGAAGCCCTACTTACTCTGAGACTGAACGCAAGCTCAAGGGGTAGACTGCTCATGGGCAAGGCACTGAGTTCAACACCCAGCAAGGAGCAGGGAGTCAAGACAGGTAGGTGTCCCTTTGGTTGTTTTAGAGACAGGATCTGACTGTGTAGCCTTGGCTGTCTTGGAACTCAGCCTGTAGACCAGGCTGGCCTCATACTCAGAGATCTGCTTCCTTCTGCCTCCTGAGTGCTGGGATTAAAAGCATGCACCACTATGCCAGCCTAGGGTCATTTTCTTAAGTCTCAGCAACTCCAGAAAACTCTACTTGTCTATTTGTACTTAGTACTTGATTGTTACAGAGTATCTGCCATCTCTGTTTACTCATTGCCCCAAAGCTCAGAGCTTCTCAGGGTGAGAAGAATAGGGGGCAGAGAGCACTGTGAGCCAGCTTCTCACCTTACATCATAGGGGCCCAGAACAAGAATACAAAGGAAGGCTTATGTGTGTGCCTGGGGGAGGGGAGGGAGTTCAGTAGCAGAGTACTCTCTTAGTGTTAGTCCAAAAGGCCCTGAGTTCAATCCTTAGCATCCTCGGCTCTCAACACACACAAATCCTTATACTCCATGGTTCAATACTTAAACATTAAAAATCATCCAGTACATTTATTTCTTTACTTATTTATTCAGAAGTGTTGGGGATCACGAACAGGCTTTATGTAAGGCAGACAAGTGCCATTCCATTGCACTATATCCTTAGTCTAGTTTCTTCTCATTGTCAGTCTCTCTCCCTCCTCCCCCTTCCTCTAAGGAGGTCTCAGGATCTCAGGCTCGCCTTGAATTCATTCATTCTATAGCCAAGAATAGTCTTGAACTGCCTGAGTGCTGGGATAGGAAATAACACAATGCCTGATTTTAGGCGGTGCTGGGGATAGAATCCAGGGCTTCCTACTGCTAAGCAAGCACTCTACCAACTGAGCTACATCTCCAGAGCACTCCCCTCCAGAACCTGGAAGGGCTGGGCCTCAGGAAGAAGCCTTTAGCATCCAGGCTTACAGTGCATGGATGTGAACGAAGCTGGCTGTTCCCCACCCACTACACCCAGCGGCTATCATCAGACACAGAGGTACACACATCACAGCAAGATCTACCTTTGGAATGAGGGGCCAGAAAAGATGCCCATTGAGGCCTTGGACTCAGACCTAGAGCAGCCAGGACAAGACATTCTGAATGTATAGTTTTATGTGGCAGAAAAGATGAGCCAGGTAAGCTTGTCCCTTAGCCCTGAAGACTCTGCCCTTGGGACAAAGGGCTGTGGCCAGGGTGAAGCCAGGAGAGGGCCCATCCTGTCTAGGGGACATGATTAGAAGAGTTTCAAAGGTTCTTACTAAAAAGGACTGGAATACATAGGCACAGAGTATTTGCTTAGCATGTGCAAAGCCCTGGGTCTATGCCCAGGACAGACAGACAGACAGACAGACAGATAAATTTCGCCAGGGTTCAGCACCCTTTCTCATCCTCTTGTTCTCTTTAGGGGCAGTGGCAGGATATAAGAGGGAGGAACATCAACTATGTTAAAAGAAAAGCTCTTTGATCTTCATGCTGGTACAGGGTTTGCCTAATATGTGACAGGCCTGGGTTTGATTATTAACATTGAAAGGGGGTAAATTGAAAGAAGGAAAATACGCCTTTAATCCCAGCACTTGGGAGGCAGAGGCAGGTGGATTTCTGAGTTTGAGGCCAGCCTGAGTTTGAGTGAATTCCAGGACAGCCAGAGCTACACAGAGAAACCCTGTCTTGAAAAACCAAAAGAAGAAGAAGAAAAGAAAGAAAGAAAAACGGAAAATACTCTTCCAGACGCCCAAGCCCACTCTGATCTGCTTTCTAGCATAAAGAAGGCACAGGCCTGAAGCCTGTCTGCAAGTCTGCTACTGAAGTAAAGGACAGAGCAGACAGTAGCCTAGGCTCTTCCTACAGAGGAGCATCTGAATAGTGCTGGAGACCCAGATCCCCTAAGTGCCACAGCACCATTACAAAGTGCGGCCAAACGAGCATAGTCAGTCAGCAAGAGCCTGCAGTAGAGCCTCAGCCCAGCCTACCTGTACAGTACAGGAATGCAGCAGAGCTAAGCCGTCAGCACCTGGCACCCAGGCCACGCTAGCGTTGTAGCTGGAGATCGTCGTTACTGTGGTGTTGAAAGGAGCTGCAGGCGGTGCTGTGGATAGGGACTTAGTGTCAGTGCAGAGTGAAAATATGAGGGGAGGGAGGAAGGCATGGGAGTCAAGGCTTGATTTCATCCTAAAGCCTGGAGGACCTCCTAAAGATCGCTAATCAGCCCATCCAAGGCATAGGAGTGCATAAACCAGCCACCGGCAGGGCACTGTTGTTTATACCTGGGAGAGGGCCTAGGCTGTGGGCAGAGGCTGGCTACCCAAATAAAGGGCCCTGACCAAAGAATAAGAGGGGGGAGGGGTGTTCTGGGACTACAAAAGGAGAAACAGGCAACTGCCCGGCATCCACAGACAAGTGCCTTTGCATACTGGCTTCTCTCCTCCCTCCCTCCCTCCTCCTCCTCCTCTGCACTTTGGGTACCCTCTGTCATCTGCCAGGCTGCTGCCCCCACCCCCATTCCCTCTATAGAAGACAGAGACAAGGTTGAATAAAAGCCTTGACCGTCTCCTGCTGGCTCCTTCCTCCCCTCCCTCCCAGGGACTCTGCTTCGTGATGGGAAATCTGCTGTGACGTCAGGATTCTATTCCTGTCTCAGCTGTGGCAGGGTCTCAGGTGCTCCCACTAGGAATGGGAGCTATGCCAATTACTCCTCACCTGGAGATCCCTGCAGAGCTGCTGCAAGCTGGAAAGCCAGCCAATTCTCCTGCTAGACAGCTGGCTGAGACTGCCCCTGTCCTTTCTCAGCATCCCCATCCTCTCCCACCCCGTCCTGTGTCCCCCTACCTTGAAGGCGAACAATGGCTGGTCGGGAAGTGGCTAGGCCTTTTATGTTATGAGCTTCACAAGAAAACTCTGTGCGCTGGGTCACTCCTGGGGCCAAAAAAACCTTAGTCAGTCCCCCAAGCAGCAACTCCCACCTTAGTCTGAGTTTAGGAAGGAGGGGCTTCAATTCAGGCTCTTGCCAGAACATCTTAGACGTCCCTCTAGCCAAAGGACAGTGGGGTATGGTGGAACGGAGCTAGGACTTTGCAATCTAAAAGGCTTCGATGGTGCTATTTCCCCATCTGATGAATGGGAGAACTTTAAAGTAACAGATTTAAAGTGCACTGTGCACAGCGAGAGCCTGAAGAAATGTTATAACTGTGCCTCCCACCTTAATCCCATCTCCTACAAGCAGCACAGGGCACCTCCCTTTTCGGGCAACTCCTTGATTGTGCACACCAGAGCCCTTTTGTATTCCACCCTGTCACTGTCGAGTCTGGAGACTCAGCTTTGTAAGACCCCGTGCCTGTGTCTTGTCTACCCAACCATCCTCAAGTCTTTGTTTTCCTTTCATTCCCCACGGTGCCCAGCACAGTGTGGTACGTGCGTTCGGCAGGAGTTCCATTGAGTGCTTATTATTACAGGGCTGACTGCCTGAGGGTCCTGACCACGCACCAGTGGAGGGAAGCTGGCGGCTGTGAACCAGCCGCCTTCTTCTGAACAGATCCTGCCTTGGCACAAGCAGGCCCTACAGTTACCTCTATCAAGATGCAAATCCCTGGGGACTTCCCTTTCATGCTCAGACTCATCTGGAAACAGTACACTTAGTTTCACAGATCAGCAAATCTCATGATGGCACATGATGGCTATGCTCAGGTTCTTAGGGAACACTGGGGGAATGTGCAGTGTGGCTGCCTGGGGTCTAAATGTACAGATGCGGTTATTTGGGAAATTTTCTAGAAAGGCCCATCAGATGAGAAGGCTCTGTATTTTTGTGCTGGCCTCCCTCTCCCCTTTACCCTCTTCCATTTCCCTTTCTATAGCCTGAGCCGAGTCTGCTCCCAGTTTGCCAGACACTCCTCCCTAGCTCTGCGTGGGCTGGTTTCTGGCTCCTTCCCTGGGGAGGGGGGAGGATGGGTGTCCCTGATCTCATATAATTCCTCTCTCATGGCCAGCTGTGCAAGGACCAGACTGTTGTGGGTGAGGAAAGGAGGACCCAGCATCCTCTTTTAACCACACAGCAGGGTCACACCTAATCAGCCCACCTAGCCAGCAGAGCACATGAGACTAACGAGTTTAGCGGTGGCGCAGCTCATGAACCCTGACATTGGGATTGGCCCTGGACACTCAAACTCGATTTACACAGATCCCAACTCTATAGTGCTCCCCCTCCCCCACCCCCACCATTGACCCAGCTCACTCTTGGCTCAAATCCCCGTTCCTGAGGCTGCTCACCTGTCACATTTAAAACAGAGGGAGAGGGAGCAGGTCCCCCAACCTTAGTGGGTCCTCTCCACCAGAAAATGGTTACGGGTTCCGGAGGACCCACAGCCTCACAAGACAGCTGAAAAGGGGTATTGGGTGGCACTGCCAGATCTTTTGGTTCCACCGTGAAGAATGGCACACCTAAGGGAGAAAAAGTGAGGGGGAGTTAGCCTCGCCACCTCTTAGTTTCCTACTGCTCAAATCACAAGTTCATTTCCATTTGAAGTACTCGGTAAAGGGCAGTCACCACAGGACCCTTAGCTGCAAACCATCATCAGGTGTGGGGAGGGGGCGGAGTGGGCTTCGTTTTCCCCATCTTCCTTTTCGGCTGCCCCCTTAGGCAAGGCAGACTCTGCAGCCAGCCCCCACAGTCCCTTCCCAGACCTGCTCTGACAGCCCTTCTCAGAGTACGGGAGAGGCTGGGGTGGGGAGGTGGGGGGAGGAGCACCCTGGGAGGGGGAGTGGGTGGAGCTTTAGCGGAGTACTGCTGGCAGGCCCCAGCTCCTGTTCTGGGCCCTTTGTTACTTTCTTAGTCACTTTGTTTTCCAGGGCTGCACAGCTCTGAGCTCCAGCAGCTGCAGAGCCTCCTTCCCCTCCCCCACACCCTCCCCCTTTTGGTAGGTCCACTTGGCAGAACAAGGTCCAGCTTCTGATGAACACTTGACAGAAGGCTGAAACAGATTGGACGTCAGAAACTGTGGGTCCTGGTGACCTCTGTGGTTCTTACACAGCCAGATTCCAGCAGATAGGGTCCCTGAGGTCTGGATGTGGGTCTCAACCTGTTGGTCAAGACCCCTTCGGCAAACTTCCATCTCCAGAAATATTTGCATCGCAGTTTATAATGATGGCAAAATTACAGTTATGAAGCAGCAACAAAAATAATGTTATGGTTTGGGGTCACCACACCATGAGGAACTGTATTAAAGGGTCGCAGCATCAGGAAGGTTGAGAGCCACTGGCCTAGGCCACAGAAAACAGTCCAGCTTACACTGAGCTCTCTTCTGCAGAGTTATAGGTCTTAGTTCCAAGCCAAATGGCCCATACAGCTAGTACTGCCTCCTCACCTTCAACAGTGAGCCATACTGACTGAGAGATCTTGGTTTCTTCCCCATCCTTCACCTGGCACCAGTACAGGCCGGCATCAGACCGCTCCACTGACTTCAGGCTGTGGAAACAGGGTATCGGGCTTGACTTTTCAGTCAAGAGGGCCAGATCCTTTAACCCAGCACCCATGAGGCTGAGACAAATGGACTGTGAGTTTGAGACTAGACTTGTCTACACAATGAGAGGGTGAGCTGGAAGCCAACCAGTGCTACATAGTGAGACCCTGTCTGGGAAAAAAAAAAAAAGGAGGGGCAACTCTGGTGAGCAGACTTACTGGGTTTAGCATGGCCATTTTCTAGAAAGTTCCACAGTTTGCCAAATGTTAAGACCACAGACATCTAGACATCAGCCTCAGTTCTCAGGGTACAGGCTGTCAGTCCCCTAGCTGTCCTCCCACTCCCTCCTCCATAGTCCTGCACCTGAGTAAGCCAATCCAGTTGTGCTCGCTTATTGAGATGGACACCTGGCTTGCATTCTGGACCACAGTGCCATCCTTCATCCAGTGTATGTCAGGGTCTTCCATTCCCTCTACGCTGCAGTTGAGCTTCACTGGCTGCCCCTGAGACACTGTCATCTTCACTGGGGCTCCCATGAGCTTCAGGCCTGAAGGATGGGAAAGAGGATGTGTCAGCATGATTGAAATAGCCCTTGTCCCTGCAACAGCTCCCATTCATTCTCTTCTAGAAAGCAGTGTCCATGCTAGAAGATTCACTCTCAGACAGTGTCAAGGAAGCAGAGGCAGGATTCTGTGGGAAGGACAGTGGCCTGAACCCAGGCTGGGAGAGAATATAACAAGACTTCTAGTTTTCTGCTATCACCCAGTTCCCTTAGCACCAAAGACTTCTTCCCCATAGCTCCCCATCGCCCAATCACCAGAAGGCAAACGGAGCTGAAAGCAGTGGACACTTGTCACCTCCCTGAGCAGGCACTGTCCTGGCCATGACTGCTCTACCCAACCAGTGCAACAGGCTGCCAACTCTTCTGTTCGGGGTGTCAGTCAAGCCTATGAACTGCTGCCAGTATCCCTGACTCCACCCTGTAAAATGAGGGGAGGCCGAGGAAAGGAAGGGGGGAGTGCTCCCCTGAAGAGGAGAACATATGGCTACAAAACCACGTCAGATCAAACACATGGCAGCCTTCCTGGCAGCCGCCTGCTCTATTAATACCTGAATGTATGCTGGGGCGGGTGCTAGGAAGACTGGAGGCAGAAGGGAGGGGTGGGGCCCTAAGCAAGAGCCCCAAGACCCCAGAGCTACGGTGGCATCAACAGGGCCCACTAATTAGAATCTTACCCTCCTCAGGCAAGGGGTGGACACACATAAACACACGCCCACACACACCCTCCCGGCATGTTTTTAAACAGATGGGCAGGTGAAGAATCTGCATAAAAGAAATCCGGACCGGTTCTTTCTGCTCTTTCCTGTGTAACCCTAGGTACATTCCTGGGCTCTCTGAGCATCAGATATGCACCTCGTAGCTTGCAAATACTTTCCACTCTTTATCTTCCCTTCCTTGCGAGGCTAATGTGGCAAAGAACTCAGTTTTTAAGAAATGCTAGCTGGATGGCTGCTGCCGGGGGGGCCCCTCTCTCTACCCTACCGGTTCACCCTCACAGGACCGGGAGACATAGCTTCACACCCCTTCTCTACCCAACAGTTCCAATGTGTACCTTGTGAACTTACGGACAAAGGTGCTGCCCTCCTGCCTCGGGGAAATGCCTCAGTGGCTATGTGGTAACGTAAAGCTAATCTTCACAAGGAGCAGTAACCTTCACCCAACCCAAGCTATTCAACCTTCGGGTTTCCGGGAGCTCCAAGGGCCACAGGAACTAGAGTACGGGCAGAGGTGTTTTAGAATCCAGCACCTTCACATCCCTGGGTGCTCAAACCCAGCAGATCCTGTAGTTTCAAAGTGGGACCTCGGGGGTGTGCGGAAGGCAGAATGGGTCCTCAGGACTGAGGAAATGGGAGCAAACAACTAGGAACACAGAGGCGGGAAAATGTAGTCCTAAGCACCCCCGGCTGCCCACACCCCCTACTCCTTCCTTTGCACCCCGCCAGCCCCGGGCGAGAGAAAGTTGGGGGCGGGGGCCGCGGCCGGAGGTCTGGCAGCCAACACCCGCTGCGTCCTAGCCTCGGCCTTCCAGCCCCGGCCACCGACCCCAACCTCTGGCCGGCCCAGGCCCGGGTCTCGCCCGCTGCCCTCCCCGGGCTGCGCCCCTCGGCCGTGCCGCTCAGCAGCCCCCCGCTTCCCGCCGCCTCCCGGGCCACCCCTACCTGCGGCCGCGGACCCGGGGAGCAGCAGAGAAGCCAGCCCCGCCAGCAGCAGCGGCCGGAGCCCCGGCCGCCCCATGCTCCGCCTCAGCGCCATCGGCGGCGACGCCGCACCATGCCGGGCCCGGCCCGCGAGCGCCGAGAGGAGGGCGGCGAAGGAGGGGCGGGAGGCCCGCGGGAGGGGCGGGGGGCGGCGCTCGGCCCGGGCGTCCCGGACCCGCGGCCGCCTAGAGCCGCGGCCACCGCCGTCAGCAGCGAGGAGTCCCCGGGGCTGCAGCTGGGCCACCGCGCTCCTTCCACAGCCGCCGCCGCCGCTGATTCATGTTCTTCTGCGAGCCGCCGCCTCCTCCCGGCCCGCCCTCCGCGGAGCTCGTGCCGCCCCCCCCCCACCCCGCTGCGCAGCCCCGGTGGTGAGAGCCGAGCGCTAACCTCGGCCCTTACCGCCCGGACCTCCCGCCCACCTCCAGACGGCGCAGCCGGACCGGCGCCCTGGCCACTCCGCAGCCGCTGCGGAGGACCTGCCTCGCTCCCTGGACAGGCACCCGGCCACGCCCCTCCTTCCCCAAATACTTTCCAGCGGGGCACCCCGATCCTCTCCTCAGAACCCTGCTTGGAAGCTCCTGCCACACCCCAACACTGTTCTCAATCCTGACCTCAGACTCCGGCACAACCCTCCCAGAACACAAAGCACCTATTAGACGCAGCAACCCTCATGGGTCCCCAAGACGGCTGTGACAGCTCTTCCAGGATCTGCTAGCATCCCTGGACCTCTTTCGTGGAGCTTTTCACCCACTTTTCTTCCTTTTCGTTCTTTGTAGCCTACCTTTAATCGCCAAGTATTCTCCTACCGAAAGACCATTCTCTCCAGCCCACCTTCCCAGAGTGTTTTCCAGTTTGTCGTCCATCTAGAGTTTTCCAAAATCTGTTTAATAATTCTTAGGTGTCCATCCCCACTGCTAGTCTACGAAGGCCAAAGCCAAATCAACGTGTATTTAGGGGGTGTCATTTTTCCTACTTGCTTCCTTTTTTCACCCCCTGCTTCGGGGACATAGTGTGAACACTGGCATTGTCTTCATACTAGCTAGTGAAACATCTGCTATTATTAGTAGACCACCTTGCGCACAGTAGGCACTCCATAAATAAATAGGCAGATCCTTGTTAAAGGAATGAATAATTGCCTGCTCCACAACCAGTAATCATTGGAGGTGGCCTGCCCACAGACATCCTGTCAGGAAGATGCAGAGCTGGTTCCAAATCGCACCTGCCAAGTCCTCTTCTTGTCCTCACCTCTTCTTGCTTCCTGGAGGACAACCCACAAGGCCCTTTCCAGGGGTCCTGGATGAGGAAAAAGAATCAGCCAATGAGATGTCCCATGCTCTCTCACTGGATCTTTCCAGGGATTCTCCTGAGCAGCAGGAGCCACCCTCTTCCTCCACTTGGCCCATCAGTGCTTGTTTATTAATTATCTTAATGATAACAGCAGTGTTGGCGGCAGCCACAGACCCAGTTGGGGGCGCCCCCAGGCGGCCGCATAGGAAGATGCTTGGCAAGTCTGGTCAACAGTTGGATCACAGGGGCCTGACTTCCTGCTGAGCACTCTGCCAATTTTCTTGGGAACTCTTGGATGGCTCCAGGACGCTTTAATGAAGGGGGGAAAAAAGAAAAGAAAAGCACACAAGCCTGCTCTTTTCCAGAGCTCTGGAATTTTGTGTGTCAGACAGTCTGAAACGGAAGCCAAAACTGTTCTACACTGTCACCTCTCGCTTCTCAAGAAACCTTCCCTATCTATTCTCCAGAGGGGACTTCAAGACTCCAGTAAAGGGGACTCTTCTCTTTATTTCAACTAATCTTGCAAAGAGTATTTCCAGAGGATGTTCAATCTAGAGGCTAAACTCTGCTTCTACTTCCTGTTTTTCACTCCTGAGCGGTTCGTTATCAGTCAAACTGGCTCCTTAGACAAGTCATGGCCCTGGCTTTCCTCATTCTAGCTGTAAGCCTGAGACTCGTTACCATCCTGCTAGAAAAGGTGTCTGCTCTCCCTGAAGGGAAATCCTACCACACTTTCC
>JADRCD010204785.1:8783-20793 GCA_019843815.1 Montemys delectorum | reverse complement strand
ATCCACTATTTTTTTTTCAGGGAATATTTATTGGTAAGAATCCATTGGATGCTGCGGACATTCTCAGAAAACATATGCTCACATACATGTTCACATAACACTGACTCAAGTTTGCAAGCAATGTCAAAGTGCTCATGATTGGACCCTAAGCCTCAAAACCTTCAGTAAAAAGGGTCTGAGTGCCCCAGGGATCAGTTGGTACAGAGGAGCAGAGTTCCTGCCAATCAAACCAGATCTCTGAGAAGCATGTTCCTTATGTGAGCTGGGATCCCAGGAAAGAGCTGCAATATCTTGACTTTTCTTCATGGAACAACTTCTGGGTTTAGTGTTACACAGAATACACGTAAGTAAATAAAGCCTGGGCTCCCTTCCAGCACCAGAATCCCTTAGTTCTATAAATTCTGAGTAGAGAAAACAGAGGTGACTTCCTGGGGTGGTGGATTGGGAGCTTAAATTGTTCAGCAATGAAGAAAGGCAAAAATGTAAAGCATTATGCTCAGCTCTAGAATAGGAGCTGCCTTAGAAAGCCTGCTGTTCCCTGGCATCCCTTCTATCAAGCTTTCCTGTGAAGCAATCATATTTTGAAGGATCTTCTCTCAGCCTATTGGACCAGAGATGCTTGGTAGGTGTACCAGAGGCCTGTCCTCAGCCTGTGATGTGGTTCCACAAAGCTTAAATTGAGCTTCTTTATTACCTTTGCAAATGTCAGACGGGACATGGAGACAGGAGGAATCTGAGGTGAATTGTGAGCTGAATTCAGAAGGAAGTAGAAATGAAAGATGAGCAGAGGAAGCCAGAAAACATAGAGAAGCCAATGAACAGTACAGGCCGAGAGCGACAGGAGCTCTGAGGCTGGTGAGAGCCCCTTGAGACAAGCTGAGCCAGGGCCTTCCAGAGGCAAGAGTGTCTCTGTGAATCTCCCACAGAGTTAAGTCTCCATTCCTTCCAAAATGCTCCAATATGTAATGTGATATAAAAGATTTAGGTAGTGGCCTGGGAAAGTAACTGATGCCATTAACCTACTTAAACAACAATTATATTGTATGTCGGGCATCCTTCAAAACAGACGGGCGATTCCCATCTCTGTCTCAAGGAACTGACAGTTTCATGGAGGGAAAGAATAATTGCATCAAACCAGTGCAAAACACAACTCAGATATGTCAAAAACCAGACGGCACAACACAGGGCTTTGAGCAGGCCTTTTATCTAGCCTGAGTGGAAGGCATTTGAGTTGAGGGGGCATTATGGGGTCTTGAAGGAAAATGGGAGTCAAGCAGGAGAGGCAGGCAAACGAGGGTACCAGAAGAAAGCGAGAGAGGATAAAGAAACAAGAGTCGGTAGGATTGGAGGGTGGTGACTGGGAGCTCGCTGAGCGCCGGATCCCAATGCTGATGCAGTTAGGAGGGGCCGGGTCTGTGACGGAATGGGAAGGGGCAGAAGGGGAAATGCCAAGTGATATAAATGTTCCGTACTGAGGAGAGCACTGTGGGTAAAGTACCTGGTGTGCGGGACAGAGGACCTGAGCTCAATCCCCAAAGCTCCACTTCTTTTTTTCCCCTAAGAAAAAAGGAGCACTAAAGTACACTGGAACTCCAGCACTGGAAGGAGACAGCCAGATCCCTCAGGATACCTATCCAGCCAGCCCAGCCTACACGGTGAGCCCCCAGACCAATGAGAGACCCTACCTTAAAAAACAAGGTGGCTGGCTCATAAGGCAGGACACCCAAGGTTGTTCTCCAGCCTTAACACCCACACACATGAACATGCACATCCACCCTTCTCACACACAGGCGTGCACCTACACAAACACACTTACATGCACATGTTCATACACACAGCAAATCTTTGTAAAGGTGACCACCTTAATAGGCACGGCAGTTACGCTAGCGAATTCATCTATTAACACTCAAACAATTTTTTTGTTTTGTTTTTGTTTTTGAGACAGGGTCTCTCTGTGTAGCCCTGGCTGTCCTGGAACTCACTCTGTAGACCAGGCTGGCCTCGAACTCAGAAATCTGCCTGCCTCTGCCTCCCAAGTGCAAACAATTATGCTGCTCAAATTAGAGTCCATCGCTGTACGTAAACAATACCTCAACAAACAAAAAGACTGACCCTCAAACCCAATGTATTTTGCAAGAAGTCAGAGGAGTATAGTGCTAATAGCTAAATCTTTCTATGGTTCTGTTACAATGATTCCGTCATTGTCCTCTTCATCAAGGTATCCTGTGTTCTCGTCATCATTAAGAGTGTAATTCAGAGCCTAAACTTAGATCACAGCCCTAAATGTTATACAACACAATTTACAGTGCCATAGATCTTGTCCGCAAAGAACAAAATCTATTCTATGTACGATGATGTGCCATCCACACAAGCTGCAATGTCCGTCAACACCTAGGTCAACGATCATCTTGACAGAATGTCGTAGCTTCTGTCGCTCAGTCCACTGTACCAAGGCCTGGGGGCGGTGGGGGGGGGGGGTGTGTGTGGCAGAGTTTAAAAGGCATGTCTCTCACCTTTGCGCTTCTTTTACAGTGCGGGAGGGAAGGTGGGACCTTAAGAGGTCCATTTCCTCATGGTGAATCTATCTGACTGCTTTGAAGCGGGAAGTTCCATGAAGTAATTTCTGAGAAACTGGCCAGTGTTAAAGGAGTCACCAGAAGATACGGGAAAGTCTGGAGAGAAACAAATATTGGAAAGTCATTCCCGTTACCAAAGCCCAGAGGAAGGAGAGCTGGTTCTCTGTGTAGAAGACAATCTTCTCAGAGAGATTCAGCTGTCGCCAGGACAGAGGTCTTGGAGAATAAACACCAGATGTTCCTCTTCCGGCCCCCAGTCTCCTATTGTGGCTGGCCACTTGTTCTGGTCTGCAATAAAGAGGGCAGCTCAGCCTGGCTGAGGTGAATTTTTAGGGTCAGCCTCCAAGAGCAGAGTCTGGCAGAGCAGCCCAAATGACTGCAGACGCCAGTAGAAGAGGAGACAAATGTCTCTGATGTCATACGTAGATGACTAGAGATGTCTTGGAGTATAGTGCAAGCCTTTGACCATTTTATTCAGCTCTGCAGCACCTGTAACAACTGACAGCTCCCTGCCTTAGACATAAATGGAGTTGGATTCACCTGACTCCCTGGGCTGCTGCCCACACTGTTCCCATTTGCATTCGTATAATTCTATGGTATAAGTTGTCACCAGTATCTATTACATTTGCAAATGTAAAAATAAAACAGAAACTTGGGAGTTCTCTTAGATGATGAGTATTTCTCCCCACTCCTATTAGACAAACAATACCTCCTGAAGACCCATCAATACCTAATACTTAACAGAGGGCTCACAGAGGGCCCACGTGGGGCCAGCAGGCACCTTACTGATCAACTGCAGCTCAGTAGAAAGGAGTGGAGGCTGAGTGCATCTTTCTCTGAAAAGAAAATGAAATGGCAAGAAATCATCCACACTTGGCATGCTGTGTGTTGGCTCAGAGACAGGAAAAGAGGAATCCGAACTTTCTAGAAAAATCTTCTTCAACCAGGACTTATTTAGAAAGTGTTTTAGTCCAATGGTAACCGCCAGCTACCGCCACAAAGCTCAATCCTGTATTACACACCCCATCCATCTTGTCCTTATTGCCCTAAATTAAATTCATTTGGGCACGTATACTCTAAGCACAGATGGAAGTAGAGATGAGGAAGAGAGTCAGGAGAGTGCACATATATCTGTCCACCAGACAAATCACCTTGGAACTAGTGACGTCCATTCATCTTTCTTTGAGGGTGTTATTGATTTTCATTCTAGAAAATTTGGAAGTATACAATTTTTAAAAAATGTTTTCATTATTTTTTTTTTGTGTTGGAGTGGTTTGCCCATATGCATGCCCAGGCACTGTGGGCATTCACTGTCACTGGAAATCAGGAAAGAATGCCATGTCCCTGGGAATGAAATTACAGCCATGTGGATGCTGGAGATAGAACCGTGGACCTCTGGAAGAGCAGCCAGAGTTTTTAACTGCTAAATCATCTCTCTAGCTCCTCTGTAGAATTGTTTATTGGCACTATAGAAAGACACATTTTTACAACATAAAATAGACTTCGATTAAAAAAAAACACACATACACACACACACATACACACACACACACACACACACACACACACACACACACACACAAGCCCTTGGGGGCTCATAAGGGAATGTAAAGGCCTCAAGACACAAAAAGTGTGCTGCAGAGTCCCTGCTCTGCCTCTGACAGAATGGAGAGCATTTTAAGTAGTTTTATTGAGGTATAATTGGTATACAGTAAACTGTTCACGTTTAAAGTATATAATCAGGTAAGTTTTAACATATGTACAAAACAATATGCACACTCCCAAGGTAAGGAATAAATCAGTTCCCCACAAAAGTCTTCTTGTGGCCTCTCCCACATGATCCAGACCTGCTTTTCTTGTTGCTATGGATTAGTTGATAGGTACCTTTGATCAAATTACCTAACCTCTTCCTCTCACTAGTGACAACAAAGATCCAGACTTGGATTTCAAGTAGCCTTCAATTTTAAAGTCTATGATGTCAATATTCTATGTCAAATTCTTTTTTTACAGTAAACCAGCCCCAAAGGGCTGGTGGTGACATTTAGTCTTCCCTACAAAATGAGCCTCTTTGAACTCAGACCACATAGAATGTCACAAGTCAGACATCCAAGAGCTGAGCACCAAGCTGAGTGTAGGGGAGCATGCGTTTATAATCCTGGCACTGTCGAGAACTATCTAAGACATACCCCAGTCATGCCTGCTAAGCAATCACAGTGGGGCATAGGGTATATAGGTAAGAGAGCCCCATTGCAGGGAAAGTATCCCATGGTGCACCGTATGTGTATTTATTATATTGAAACCCTTTTATTCAAGTTAGAAGCTCAACCTGAAAAGAGTGTCTAAACAGGACGTATACCAGCAGAGAGTCTGCGGTAACTAGCTTAAATGGTCAACTAAATCAGAAAGAATAACACCTGAATATTAGCATACCACACATCGGAAGGTAGCTATGATGTCATGTGTAAGGGACACGTAGATCATAACGGTTCTGACCTAATGTATGAATGACTCCCATGATGGATTCATGACATGGCAGTATTAGGGCTGGGGAGATGGCTCATTCAGTACAGAGCTTGATGTGCAAGAACCGGAATGTGAGTGGGCTGGGAACCCGCATTATAAAGAAGAAGAGGAATAGGAGAAAGATGAAGAGGATAAGAAAGAAAAGCATGGTGATGTACCTCTATAATCCCTGGGGAGGAGGAAAATAAAGGATCCCACGGGCTTGCAGGCCAACCATTCTATCTGAATCAGCAAGCCTCATGTTCAATGAAGACCTGGCCTCAAAGAATAAGATGGAGAATGATTAAGAAATACATTGGATATCAACTTACGCTCTCCTCCAAATAAATTAGACAGATAGAGAGACAGATAGACATAAATGAATGAATGAATGAATGAATGAATACATACATACATACATACATACATACATATGACAGTATATACATATGGGAAGTGGTGAAAGGAAGTAGGTGGGGCCTTAATGGAAAAGTGGGTCACTGGGAGCATGTCCTTGGGACTCTATCTTATCCTGACCACTTCCTGTGTCCTTTCTTTCTGTTTCTTAGCTTCTATGCTGTGAACATCTGTACTGACTGGTTTTGTGTGTCAACTTGACACAGGCTGGAGTTATCACAGAGAAGGGAGCTTCAGTTGGGGAAGTACCTCCATGAGACCCAGCTGTGGGGCATTTTCTCAATTAGTGATCAAGGGGGTAGGGCCCCTTGTGAGTGGTGCCATCCCTGGGCTGGAAGTCTTGGGTTCTATAAGAGAGCAGGTGAGCAAGCCAGGGGAAGCAAGCTAGTAAGGAACATCACTCCATGGCCTCTGCATCAGCTCCTGCTTCCTGACTTGCTTGAGTTCCAGTCCTGACTTCCTCTGGTGATCAACAGCCATGTGGAAGTGTAAGCTAAATAAACCCTTTCCTCCCCAACTTGCTTCTTGGTCATGATGTTTGTGCAGGAATAGAAACCCTGACTAAGACAAATTGGTACCAGCATAGTGGGGTATTCCTGTGACAATCTGACCATGTTTTGGGGAGGACTGTGGAAGGACTTTGGAACTTTGTGCTAGAAGAGCCACTGATTGTTAAGAACTCTGTGGAATGTTCTGTGGGAGCTTGGAAGATCATGTTGAGAACAGTGCAGAAGATGGAGACCTGGCTTGTGAAATTTCAGAGGGAAGATTAAAGACTCTTATTAGGGCCATGTTGTTTTGACTGTGAAGATTCTGTGGTTCTGGTTAGCTGGGGCTGAAGTATCAGCTGTGATTAACAAAATACCAGAACTACTAAAGTGAAAACTTTGCATTACTGGGACTATTGATGCTGGTTAGCTGGAGGTAAGAAATTAGCGGTGATTAAGAAGAGACCAGCATCACTGAGGTGACATCTTCTGGGAAGTGTTTTCTGAGAGCACAGGAGATTGTGTTCCAGAGATAGCCAAGGTTGTACCTTGTGCTGCAGCAGGACTTGGTAATGTGTAAGAGTCACCCAGATGGTACTGGTTTTGACAGCATGAAGGAGTCATGAAGAGCAGCTGAGGCTCGGCATAGTGAGAGGCCATGGAAGGTCATTGGTGAAGGTGAAGCCTCAGTTTGCAATTGATGGCCCAGGACTGAAGGTGTCATGCAAAGGAGTTGAGGCTTGGCACCATGAAGACAGTCTATGAGAAGCTATTGGTAAAGCCTAGTTACAGCAGTGTTTTGAGAATGCCAGTACCATCCAATGACCACCAAGGACAGCAGCAGCAGTGGAGTACAGGCATCTGGAGCCCAGAAGACAAGATGTGTGCTACAAAGGGCAAAGCTGGAGAAGTGGCCAAAGCCCTTAGAGGAGTTGGATCCCAGACATTGGTTTTGCTTTTGATTGTGACTGCGCCCTGATATTTTTCCCTCTTGAAGGAAGAATGTATTTTAGTGTAGTCCACAATTAAGAGACCTTGAATTTTAAAAGATATTGGACATTTTAAATTGATTGAACTTTTAACATGTAAAGACTGGGACTTTAGGTCTTGGAGATGAATAAGAAAGTAAGGGTTGAGGCTTAATAGTGATGTGTTTGTGTGTCAAGTTGACAAGGGGTCAATTGTACTGGCTGGTTTTGTGTGTCAACTTGACACAGGCTGGAGTTATCACAGAGAAGGGAGTTTAAGTTGGGGAAGTGCCTCCATGAGATCCAGCTGTGGGGCATTTTCTCAATTAGTGATCAAGGGGGTAGGGCCCCTTGTGGGTGGTGCCATCTCTGGGCTGGTAGTCTTGGGTTCTATAAGAGAGCAGGCTGAGCAAGCCAGAGGAAGGAAGCCAGTAAGGAACATCACTCCATGGCCTCTGCATCAGCTCCTGCTTCCTGACCTGCTTGAGTTCCAGTCCTGACTTCCTCTGGTGATCAACAGCAATGTGGAAGTGTAAGCTGAATAAACCCTTTCCTTCCCAACTTGCTTCTTGGTCATGATGTTTGTGCAGGAATAGAGACCCTGACTTAAGACAACATCTCTCCTCCACTCACATACTGCCACTGCTATGACTTTCTGTCCGTACATGGAGGCAAGTGAACACTGACAGAGCCCTCTGGATTCATGAGCCAAAATAAATCCTTCCTCCATTTAAAGCTGTTTATGGGCCAGAAAGATGGCAGGATGGGGAAAGGTGCCTGCTGCCATGCCTAATCACCTGAGTTGGATCCCTGGGACATATATGGTGGAGTTGGAGAACTGACTCCCACAAATTGATGTCTGAACTACAAGTGTTTGTCATTTGAGTCTTGAGTGCATTATGTGTTCAAGTGAGCACACACGTGCACACACATGCACACAAACATATACAATCAATCGATGTTTTTAAAAGCCATGTCATACATGCAAAAGTATCTATTACAATATCCTCTCCTGAACTGACCCCAAGATCCACCTAGGATCTGTAGGGACCTTGGCATTTCTGTGACTCACACATACTCTTCAAAGCCACCATCTTTCTTTGTAAGGACCTATGATGGTTTGAATAGGAATGGCCCCCATAGGATCCTATGTCTGAAGAGCTGCTCTTCGGTTGGTGGCTGTTTGGAGGATTAGGAGGTTTGACCTTGCTGAAGGAAGTATATTACCAGGGACTGGTTTGGAGGTTTCAAAAGACTTGGCTCCATTTTGAGTTCTGTCTCTGCCTCCTATTTGCAGATCAGAATGTGAGCTCTCAGCTGTTCCTGCCACCTTTGGTCTACTAGTGTAGACTCTCACCCTCTGAAAGCAAGCCTAATTAAATGCTCTCTTTTATACACTGCCTTGGTCAAGATGTTTTGTCACAGCAACAGAAAAATAATGACAACAGGAGCCAGTAACACTAATGCATTAATTAACAAGTGTCATTCTGATAGCTTTCCAGAGTAAGGGAACATCTCTAAGTTCCTGCCTCTTCAGTTCTTTTTCCCTTGGTTTCTTGAGGGATGGGAGGGAGTACAGGAAAAGTGAAACAAACAAACAATACTAAACCTCACAAGAATTCCTCTCTCGGGGGCTAGAGAGATGGCCCAGTGGTTAAGAGCACTGACTGCTCTTCCAAAGGTCCTGAGTTCAAATCCTAGCAACCACATGGTGGCTTACAACCATCCCTAATGAGATCTGACGCCCTCTTCTGGTGTGTCTGAAGACAGCTACAGTGTACTTACATATAATAATAAATAAATCTTTAAAAAAAAAATAATTCCCCCCCCCTCTCTCTCTCTCTCGGTTTTGAGACAGAGTCTCATGTAGACCAGGCTAGCCTCAGATTGGCTTCCAAGCTAAAAATAACCTTAAACTCTTGATTAATCAGCTTCTGACGCTCGAGCACTGAGATTACAGGTGCGTACCACCGTGCTGGCTTCTCACTGGTGTCTTAACCAGTGTCCTATTGCTGAGAAGAGACACCATGACCAAGGTGACCCTTATAAAAGATAGCTTTTAATCGAGGGCTTGCTTAAAGTTTCAGAGGCTGAGTCCACTATCATCATGGTTGGAAACATGCTGGCATACAGAAAGAAAGAATGCTGGTGAAGTAGCCAAGAGCTACATCCCGGTCTGCTGGCTGACAGGGAGAGTCTGAGCTTGACATTGGCTCTAGAAACCCCAAAGCTCATCCTCAGTGACACACTCCTCCAAAAGAACCACACCTACTCCAACAAGGCCACACCTCCTAGTCCTTCTCAAGGAATACCACTCTCTGATGCTAAGTATTCAAATATATGAGCCTATGGGGGCCATTCTTATTCAAACCACCGCAATTGGCTTGTTTCCAGAGACAAGAGTCTCATTCTTTAATACAAACTTGCCTAAAACCCACTATGTAGCCCAAGCTGACCTCATGCTCACAGTACTCCTCCTGTTTCAGCCTACCCAAGTACTAGGATCCACAGGCATAAGCCACCCCACCCAATGCCCTACAAGAAAAAAAAATTGACATCTATTACCTTACACTTAAGTTAGATGTTTCTGAAGATCAGCTCCCTCTTGTGCTCTTTTCTTTTGACTTCATCTAATGTTGCTTTTGAGCTGTCAATCACCTGTCTCCATCTCATCACAGCTGCTGAGACATCTCGTTGAGGGACAGTGAATCTGTGGGTAGAAAATCTAACTGGGCCAGACAATGAAAGGATGAACTGTATAAGGGAGGTAAGTGGGAGGCACTGAAGGCATTTGAATAAAGAGAGGCGTAATAATAGCAATCCTTCAGGAAAGCTAGTTCTCTGGGACTGTGCCTTTAGCCTGCTTGGCCTTACTACCACTGGATCTCACTTCCTCCTTCTCATCCTTGATCACCTTCTGGATTCAAAATTCCAACTATCCAGCAAACACTACATTAACTATTTTGTAAAACAAGTACTCTTTTTAACTGCTGAGCCATCTCTCCAGCCTCATACCAACCCTCAAGAGGGAAGGTGATGGGGAGCCAAAACCTAACTTAAGTGTTACATAAAAACCAATTGCAACTCTGTTCAAAATCTTTCTAGTAACTATAGTTGTCCCATAAACTGAACAGTTCATCTCAGGACCCGGGAACTGGGTGTCTTAGAAGTAACTGTAGTCTTGATGGCTAAGAGTTTTAAATGAGATCTACAGTATGAGCGTTTGCAAACTAATGTTCCAATCCATCTTCCCCAACTATAGGAATTTTTGACATGGTTCCAAGGAAGTCTTGCATAGTGGGGAAACAGATGCTGATGTCATTTGTTCAATATCACCATCAGAAGACAACCAGTTACCCATAGAAAGGGCTTCTGAGCTAGCCTGACCTTATTCATGTCTCCAAAAGTTATTAGGCTTGCACAATGAAAGCTGACATCCTAAGGGCAAATTTGATCTCTGAAGAGAATGGTTATTTCATAATAATGTGCTAATCCACATAGGAAGAGCTCACCTACAAAACAAGAAAAGGAAGCAGTAATTTTTTTCAATGTTTTTTTTTAATTAGGTATTTTCTTTATTTACATGTAAATTTCTCCTTTCCCAGGTTCCCCTCCAAAAACAAACAAACAAACAAAAACAACAAGAACAAGCCCCTGTTGCCTCCCCCCTCCCCATGCCTGTCCCCCCACCCTCTCCCACTTATTGGCCCTGGCATTCCCCTACACTGGGGCACAGAACCTTCACAGGGCTGAGGTCCTCTCCTTCTATTGATGATCGACTTTGCAATCCTCTACTATACACGTGCTGCCAGAACATTCAGTCCCACCATATATAGTCCTTGGTTGGTGGTTGAGTCCCTGGGAGCTCTGAGGGTACTAGTTAGTTCATATTGTTGTTCGTCCTAAGGGGCTGCAAACCCTTCAGCTCCATAGAACCTTTCTCTAACTCCTTCATTGGTGACCATGTACTCAGTTCAATGAATGGCTGTGAGCCTCTACATCTGTATTAGTCAGGTATTGTCAGAGCCTCTCAGGAGATAGCTATATTTAGGCTGGCTTGTCCTTCCTTCAGTCTCTGCTCCATAGTTAATCTCTGCAACTCCAGGAAGCAGTAATTTAGAAAGTGAGTCTTAAGTGTGAGTCTCTCCCTGGAAATCATGTGATCACATATGGCAGTGAGTCTGGGACTTAAAACAAACAAACAAAAAAAAAGGTTTTGCAGTCCCCTATAGATTAACTACGTTTGTTTTTCAAGACAGAGTTTCTCTGCGCAGTCCTAGAACTCAATTTGTAGACCATGATAACAGAAAACTCAGAGATCAACCTGCCTCTGCCTGCTGAGTGCTGGAACTAAAGGCATGCACCACCATGCTCAGCTGGATTAACCACTTTTTACAAGAGAATTTTACATTCTCTATGGTTATTTTTTTGTTTATTTACTCATTTAATGTGTGTGTGTGTGTGTGTGTGTGTGTGTGTTTGCCTTCATGAGCTTATGTTTACCACATGTATGCAGAAGCACACAGAGGTCAGAAGAAGGTATCAGAACTCCTGCAACTAGAGACACAAGCAGTTGTAAGCCGTCATGTGATGCTGGGAAACAAACCTGTCCTCTGGAAGAGCAGCCAGGGCTCTTAACCTCTGGCCATCTCTCCAGCCCGATGCTTACCTTTTTTTTTTTTTTTTTTTTTTTTAATTGCCAGGGTGTATTGCATATTTTCAAAAATTTCCAGCTTCCCCTACTATATTAGATTTCAATTTTGTTTTTTTATAAAACAATGGAAGGGCACCATCTCTGGAATAGAAACTGTGTTCATGACCAAAGGTTCAAAAAAATAAAAACTAAAAACATAGCCCTGCTCTCAGAATCCCTCCAGGTGACGAAGGACATGAAACAATTCTCAGGGCAGTGCGGTAGATGATATTGGGGTATGTGGAAGAAGAAAATAAAAGAAGAGAAAAAAGAAAAGGAAAGGAAAAAAGGAAAGGGAAAAGCAAAGTAGAAAGAGACATGGGAAACGCTGATCAGATAAAGGCATGAAGGTAATGGCACTTAGGC
>JADRCD010204785.1:3783-6283 GCA_019843815.1 Montemys delectorum | reverse complement strand
CCTAGAGAGGAAGCTTAGGCTCCTGCAGAGCACTTCCGCCCGCAGCTCACTTCCGGCCCCGCCCCACCGGCGCTGGTTCCCTGCGTTCACTCAATTCCTCGTAGTGGTAGTGTCGTTAAGGCTTTGCTAGGGCTTTGCCAGGCTTTCTTGCCGGGGACTGCGGGGCTCGCCTTTTCTGCGGAATCCGCACCAGATTGGTGCAGGATGGAGTGTGGCGAGGGAGCGCCACACCAGGTTCCCTTTCTCTCGGGATTACCTTTCCGGTCCCCCGAGCTGTGGCCCTATCCGTAACCACTCATAACCGGATGGATTATAGAGAACTAATTTAAAAGGATGGAGGGCTTGAGGCTTGGTGTATGTGTATCGAGACAAAGACTAGCTTGTCCATAAGTAAGTAAATACCAAGTAACTAATAATATACTTTAGTTATAACTGGATAGGTCGGGTCAATGGCAAATATCAAGTAACAATATACCCTAGATATGAGAAAGACAGCTTGGGTCAATGAGGACAAATTAGGAGCCTGGAAGAACTATGAAGACGTGAGAGTCGCAATGCCCTGGAGCTATAGGAGATGTCAAATCCAAGTCTAGCTTAGGGAGCGAGTGAAGACGATAAATCCAAGGTCTCGCCAAGGAAAAAATGCAACCGCCATCACGTTGGGTTACTTAGCGAGAATATTTGCCTTAGTTCTTTGTTCCCTCACAAGCAGCTGCTTACCACAGGTGCTGTCTACCTAACCTTTGTGAACCTGAGTGTCTTCTATTTGAAATAAGACAATCTATTATCATGCCCCATCGCGTGAGACTGTACAGGGCTACATGTTTATTTGTACACTGATAGACCTTCCAAGAGTTTGTGAAGACACGGTGGAATGCTTTATGTAAAGAAGCTTTGCTACAGTGTGATCCTGAGAAGGGAACAAGAGATGAACCAGGAGGCCTGAACTTTGAACTGAAGTCTCCACACAGTAGTAACAATAGGAAAAGACTCTTGGAAGACCTGAAGTAATTGGAACTCGCTCAACTTTATTTAGTCTGCTGATCCCCAAGATTTTTCACCACAAACTTTGAGCAAGACCTTATTAACATGGCTCCATGGTTTGGTTTGGGTTTTTTTTTTTTTCCAGGAACATATCTTGGAAGATGTTGGCATCTAGAAATAAGTTACCTGGGCACTGTCCTGTGCAGATGGCATTCGCACCTCCCAAAGCATTTCACCTCTGTGTTTTGGAAATCATATGACTAGGTTCCCGTAAAGATGGCTCCAAGTTTTATAAATATGCAAGAGAAAGTACCACAAACCATAAAATATTTAGAAAAGGAAATGAGGGGCTGAAGAGATGGCCAGGCAGTTAGGAGCACTTCCCGCTCTTGCACATGATAGATAGCTCACAAACATCTGTAACTCCAGTTTCAGGGGATCTGCAGCTCCAAAAAGGGCTTTTTCAGGCACTGCATGCCCATGGTGCACATACATACATATGTACGTACGTATGTACGTACGTACGTACATACCCACACACACTCATACACATCAGTCTACAAAAAAAGGAAATGAACAAGGTATCTTTGCTCCTCTTTTTCTAGGTCCTTCCTCCTATATACATCAGACAGTAAATATCCAGTGTTACTAAGAAATATATAATTATTTGTGAAGAGAATAGAAATAATCACTGGGGGAAGGGGATGTGAGCCTGACCAGATGGAAATGCTGGACTTGTAATTGAATCAACACAGAATTGTACTGAAGAAAATCCTAAAATAAACCCCACTATTTTCAAGGATACAAGAAAAAAATTATGCTACAGAAATAGTGGCACACACTTGTCATCCAAGCACTCAAGAGGCAGAAGCAGGCAGATCTCTATGAATTTAAGACCAGCCTGGTCCACATAGTGAGTTCAAAGTCCCCTAGCACTACAGAGACAGAGACAGACAGAGAAAGAGAAGAGACTATGAAAGAAAAAAAATGAGAAAATCAGAATAAAGCCAGTCACAAGCTAAAGAGTCCCAGCTCTAAGAAAGTAAAATCAGAAAGATGAAAATGTTTGGTCCAGCCTCATGAGGGCTACATTCATCTGAAGGCTTTGATGGCACTGGAGAAACCACCTCCAAGACAGTGCTATCACATGACTGTTGGCAGGAGGCCTCAGTTTCTCACTACGTGGTCGTCTTCATCAGAGTGCTTAAGCATCCTTCCAACAGAGCAGCGAACTCACCTGGAGAAGATGGTGGAAAGAAGAGATGGAAACAGAAGCTGTAATGTCTTTTATGACCTAGCCTCAGAAGTCGTACATCACGACCCCCATAGCCTAGTGAGAAGGCATGAACATGGGGTTGAGGGGTCCCTGGGAGCTGTCATGGAGGTTGATTATGTTAAGATGGTAAGTCAATTTGTAAATTTTTAAAAATGAATCTTAAAGGTTGCATAGCCCCCTTAACGTAATCTCTTCTTCTTCTTCTTCTTCTTCTTCTTCTTCTTCTTCTTCTTCTTCTTC
>JADRCD010204784.1:25512-43572 GCA_019843815.1 Montemys delectorum | reverse complement strand
GAATCAGAGATGTAATAAATTAATGGAGACAACAAACTCAACCACTTGATTATAATGTGGTATAGTGTCACAGACAGAGAGAGGGAGAAAGAGAGAGGAGAGAGTGAGAGAGAGAGAGAGAGAGAGAGATTGTTGTAAGTTGATAGATGTCAATAAGTCACTTACATTTCATTGAAATTAAACTAATCAGACCTTGCTTTAAACAATCTTTGTAAACGCTGTTCTGGTTTTATATAAAATCACAAAAAGTGATTATTCAGATTAATCCCACAAAATATAATACTTAAAACTGTTTATCAATTATGTCTTATTGAGTAGCTGGTTTTTTCTCCAATAATAAAAATGAGTGGTCCCTAAGGAAAAAAATCATGAACTGTAGAGGGATTCGTAGTATACTTTTGCAATTTCTGTTCACCATTTGCCCATCTGCTGCTCTGCAGACCTAGCCAGGTAAGGTATCCTGTGGGAGGGGTAGTACTGGGATCCACATGTATAATCTCCAGTGCCACTACAGAGAGCTGTCTGCATTTCACAGACACAGGAATTGTTAAGCCAACAGAGTGGACTGAGTGGTGCCAGGATGGTTCATTTCATACTTGGAACATCATAACCACTTCCTAAACATTTTATCTACATTTCATTCCTCATGTTATATAAACCCTGTGTTTTAAAAGTATCTGGCAATTTTATTGCTCTGCTATCAAACTTGTGGCATGTGAATCTTTCTCTGTCTCTCTCTGTCTCTCTCTGTCTCTCTCTGTCTCTCTCTGTCTCTGTCTCTCTGTCTCTCTGTCTCTCTGTCTCTCTCTCTCTCTCTCTGTCTCTCTCTGTCTCTCTCTCTCTCTCTCTCTCTCTCTCTCTCTCTCTCTCTCTCTCTCTGTCTGTCTGTCTGTCTCAAATAAAGAAACATATTTCTGGCAGTAACATCACAGCAAGAGTCCAGAACACCATGCCAGCTCCAAATGCTTAAATTTCTCAGAGGTACAGTTTACTGCAACAATCTATCTGCAGAACCTGGGGGATGGATACCACCACAGGCGAAGGAGAGATTAAAAATCATTAATATGGGGACATTTACAGATCAGTGCACTGTTTGGTGCTACTGATGTGAGCACAAGCCAATTTCCCAATTGCAGACAGGAGAATGAGGAAAATAGGGAAAAAAAGAGCTATGTCATTCTTAAGAAGTTCATTGGTACTGTCAGGTTTGCCCTTAGATGAGCGTAACAGTAAGTGATTATAGATGACTGGCAGTAACCCCAACACCTGGAAATGAGGCAACAGAGTGCTACTGTCTCATGGGATTCGTCAAATATCTGTTTCGACTATTCAGTTTCTCGAAAAGATTAATGACATGAATGTTTATATATTTAAGATTAAGACATAATCAGGATTTGTGGCATGATCAGAGAAAGTAAAGAGTCAAAAGTAACTTTTGATCACGTATCCTATTTCTTTTTTATTTATAACACTTCTCTTCATCCTGAACTGAAAAAATACAATAGCTATTGGATAGTGAAGTCTAGAGAGAGACTCAAGAATGTTAGCTCATTAGAGAGAGAAAATGGCACTAACAGGGTTGTGTGTGTGTGTGTGTGTGTGTGTGTGTGTGTGTGTGTGTGTGTTTACTATTTTGGGGGGGTTGTTTTGTGATGTTGATGATTTTTGTTTATTTTGTTCCATTTTATCTTTGCTTTGATTGTTGTTGTTTTGTTTGTTTGTTGAGCCAGAAAGAGTAGAAAGTTGGTGGAGACATCTGGGGAGGCCTTCAGTCTAAACAAATTTCCCCCACTGCTGTGAAAAGCTTCTGATGGAAAATGATTTAAAGAAGGGAGACCTTATTTTGACTTGCGGTTCTAGAAGGCTGGTGAGGGGGTCTTGTTGGCAGGAGGCTGGGGCAGCTGCTCACATTGCATGCAGTCGGTAAGCAGACCTCACTGAATGCCTGTGTTCTCTTTACTTCCTCCATATTTTCCCTCCCGGACACTGCCCTGGAAATATTTAAAGCAGCATTTTCCTAGAGTCCCTGAGTCTTGGATTCTTCCTTAGCTGATGATTCGTCCCTGTGTTTCCAAAAAGTAAATGACACTCGTTGACAAAAGGCTGTGTACCTGCAAATGAGGGGAGGGAAATGGGTGCGTTTTTTTCAGACAGAGCAAGTCAACACTATTTTAACATGTCTGTGGGTGCTGAGAAATACTTTGAACTTGACACTGGTTCCCACATACAGAATAAAGGTTTCATCTAATTCTCCGACTCATAGGGAATGTTGAGCACTCTAGTAAGGAATGCTAAAGAGGGCACAACAGAGAGTTTGGATCAAGGAAACAGAAGTAAGAAATGACATAAATGTATTACCATCTGTGGTGGTTTGAATACACTTGGCCCAGGCAGTGGCACCATTAGGAGGCATGGACTTGTTGGAGGAAGTGTGTCTTTGTGGGGATGAGCTTAGAGACCCTAATCCTAGGCACATGGGAGCCAGTCTTCTCCTGGCTGCCAACTGATAAAGATGTAGAATTATTGGCTCCTCCAGAACCATGTTTATCTGGGCTTTGCCATGATTCCTGCCTTGATAATGGGCTGAGTCTCTGAACCTATAAATGGGCCCCAATTTACTATTATCCTTTTTAGAGTTGCCTTGGTCATAGTCTCTCTTCACAACAGTGGAAACCCTAACTAAGACACCATCTAAAAAATTTAAGGAGGGCATACCTTAATGATTGTATACTTCTGTCATTACAAGAAACTAATAAAGGACTTCATGTGATGCCTTAAATATTTAGAACTTGTGATATTAACGGTCTGGTTCTTATTTTAAGGTATCAACATTTTTCTGTCTGATAAAGAATCTGTAGTCAGGGAAAAGGAGCAACTGAAAAACCCAACAAAATCCAAGAAGCACTAATCTCTGTTCTCTGAGAAAACTACACATTTTTATTGTTTCCTTCCTGTGTAGGTTATGTACATACTGTGTCAGTTTTTAGCAAGGAATGGTAAGGCAGAAGCTGACTCTGTAGCCCAGGTTGGGCTGGAGCTCACTATGTAGTGAGGCACAATGAGGCAGTCTTGTATTACTCTCCTGAGATCTGGGGTGCTAGAATTTAAAATATCCAATCTTTAGCTATATTTCTGTGCCATGACATTTATATGAAACATTGCTAATATTGGCATTTATCTCTATATAATATTTTAAAATGTATATTTCTCAAAAATCATCAGAAAAGGGCTTCATTAACAAAAGAATGCATGGATCTACTAACCCTGGTGTGAGGGAAGGCCTGATGCTGGCCAACAGTGGTTACTTCAGAAGCTAAGCAACACTGAAGGTGAGGAAGGCAGTGTATCTCAGGGTAGACATTACAGCTGCTGGCACAACTTCATGAAGTACATAGTCATTTTTGTGTAGCCTAGGCTCAAGAATTTCTCTGTACATCTGTCATTTTCAAAAATAGAAAATGGTATTTAAAGTATTCTATATTTACTATGATATCTTTCAATTTCCAAAAATCATTTCTAGTCTTAAATTATTTCAGTTAACAAAAACTAGAAGAAAAAAATCATCTACTGCTCATTTAGCTTTCTTATAAAAACTCAGGAAATTAATGTAATAAGATATTTTTCATTGAATAAATTGGAAGAAAAATCCAAATTTTATAATTGTGTGAGTATTATTCTTTAGTCTCTTCTAAAACCTGACCCTTGACCCCTTCCATTTTGTCCTCCTGTGGTTTCAATGTCTTCAGCGAGGCCCAGGAGCAGGGTATCCATCTTTATTTATATCCATCTTTAATTGTTCTCTGGGTCCAAGATGATTGTACTGTACTGGCCATTTTTCTTTTTTTCTTTTTTCTTTTTAGATTGTCCTATAGTTTCACTTTGCCTAATGGCTTTTCCTGATTAAAATTAAGTTACTCATTCCTGGATGAGAGAATCATACTGTTCTCCATTTGAGTCCATGTGATTATGAGGAAAACTGTGTCGATATTTCTCATAAATGGTGATGTTAATTTTGTATAAAGTTTTGTATCTTACCTTGGTATTGATTTCTTATGTAGGAGGATATTTGAAGATTATAGAAAGTCCTATTCTAATCAAGAATTTGACCAGTAATTGTAGAAACTATAAATATTCTTGCCTAAAACTTATTTGATTGTTGTGTTTAAAAATTATGATTTTCTATTTTCATCAATGCTTTTCCATTTATATGATGGAGTTATAGTGTAGATGCATGATACCCTTCTCATTATTAATATCTATAAAATCTCACAGGTATTTGCCATTTTCATAAATGATAATTTAGTATTATTTTTATGCTCAAATTATTTCACATTTTCCTTTCATTTCTAAATATTTTTGCCCAAATTTTATTATGTGTTCTTTAGAACAGCCCATTGTATTCTTTCTCAAATTTGCTAATTTTATGGAGCCAATAAATGTCTGCAAATAATGACAGGCCACATTTCTGCATGCATCATTGGGTATTGTAATAAACCCATTTTTTTCTGCACCTATAAATAGATTTTCAAATGTTGTAAATGTGCTAAGAATAAATAATTACACACGATTCCTTTATTCCAAAGCATTTTGAGCCTTGCTTGTTAGTCTGTAAAACAGTAACTTTTAAAAAATCAAAAGGAAAGGCATTAATTAGGAAAGACATTTGATGCACTGGAATACTAAACAGAAAAGTATTTCATTTGGGGCACCACATTTTTCTATAGGAAAATGTGATTTTTACCCCTTTTTATTACATTTTTTGTATGAGATATTTTAATCATGATTCACTTTTTCCATTTTTCTCAGACCTTTCCACCTTGCTGTCCAGCCAACATTATGTACTTTCTCTCTCTTCCAAAACAAAAAACAAACAAACAAAAAAAATCCCAGGAAATACACTCCCCAAACCACCCTCAAAAACAAAAAATTAGAAACCAAAATATAAAAGCAAAAGACCTGACACGTCCCAAAAAAGTACTTGAACAAAGAAAAGTGAGAAAAAAGTGCACAAAATACCATTGGGTTCCTTTACTGTTGAACATCTATCTACTCCTGGGCATGGGTGTTACCCTTAAGTGTGGCTAATATACCCAGTGAGACACCAATGAAGAAAAGTCCTTTTATCCTTTACCAGACCAGCAAGTATCAATTACAAATAACTCTATGGTTAGGGGTAAGATCCCGTGTCTCCTTTTTCATTCATGTTATCTTTGATTAAAATCAGTAAACCAGGAATATAATGAGCCTCACTTCACAGAGTAAAACTCTCACATTTGTTTTAGCATTTGGACAGAAAAAAGAAAGAATAATCCTAATTATTTTTCTAATCCTAATTATTTTTAAAACACAAATGATTGATATCTTATCTGGAAGCAAATAATCTATGCCCTTTATATGTTTCTCTTTTAGTTGTTTGTGGATTACTACCCTCCTTTATTTCTCTATGCTGAAACAACATACCTGGGTTCCTCTGGCCACTGTAATAAGAGGAAATATTGACAACCACATGTGCATCACTCTAAGAACTCCCTGTGTTTGTTTTTGACAAATTATCATCAGTTAGTAGACAGGCAATTTATGGTTCTGACAAGAACTAACCTGGAAGAATGTGGTTTAAGGTTTATGGAGCAAACTCAGCCAATGTTGATCCTGACTAATAAATCAACATCTAAGCCACCATATCAAATACTAATTAATTCGGCTTTTCCTCTTTCATATTAATTTAGTGTCATTCTGAGTCCGTAGGGGAGGCTTCTTGCAGCTTGAAGCAGGAACACTTTTGTGCCTTGCTATGGACTTTTATTAATTGTAGTAAATTCAGTGGTTTTGGACAACCAAATTCAGAAAAGAAGGATGAGCTGGGGAGATAATTTTCCCCTTTGGCAAGTAGGATAACAATAAATCCTTTTGAAAGTAATAGAAGTAATTTTTACATCTATTTTAATGCTCAGATGCTCTCATAGTTCACTTACTAGGGACCCTTACAATCCAAAATCCAGAATTCAGAACAAAACTTATTTCAAAATTTAGATAAAACATACATAACAAAATGTTAGAGTTATTATAGAATATTGCACTCTAGTGACAAAACAAAAGCACATTTTTACTGAATTTACTTTCAGAGAAGGCTAAAAGTACCCAAAATGTGAGATTCTGTTGACCAACTAGATCTTCTATATATAGATGATTGTATTTATTCTGAGCATGTTTAAATGATCTTATATAAGCCATGTGATGGAGTCTTTGTTAATGAGATTAAAAAAGACTAACTAGAAATCCTGGGTGCTATAGAAGCTTGATGATTGCTTATTTACATGAATGTATGTTCCTTGACCATTTGTAGTACATAGCTATGCAGAGAGTGTGAAAGCAGAGTTTCTACTCTTTTCTTCCATATTATGTTATGAATGAATGGAATATATTAATGTTAAAAGGAGACAGTATCTTGAAATGCAAAGTCAGCTCCAAACTCCTCTAGGAGTCTACAGTAGTATGAACTCTGTGACTCTTTGACCAAAGACATAATTAATTCAGGAGCAGATGCTACAAGGAGAACCTAAGAGGACAAAGCTAAAAGACAATTTTCTCCCAGTGGAAACTTATCTTTTCTTAGCATCTTGCAATGAGATAGCTCAGAGTCTCTGCCTTTCTAAACACTGACTTTTGGATGTGGCTATTATTGTTGTTGTTGTTGTTGTTATTATTATTATTATTATTATTATTATTATTATTATTATTATTCCTTTCTGAGCTTTCTCCATGGTTTCTGAAATTTAGGAGTTTCCTAAACCTGTAATATTTCATGACATACTTTGAAAGGACACATTCTTCTGGTTTAGCCAAGACTTGGGGTAATATTTCTCAGGACATATTTTTCAAGCGCAAAATGAGTCCGAAATATGCTGTTAGTTCCTAACCATGGGTCCTGGAGATCTATCTTTGAATGTCAAACTACCCAAGGCTTATTCGGCTTAGAGGAACCTGGGATTCCTTGAGACTGTTAAAGCAGAATAAACGATTTAGAAGTTGTGCACATGAACTAAATGCTGAAAGGAATACAGGTGTTTTGGAAAACTTATATTATTTTAACATCACCAGTCAGGCAGTAAGCCATAAGAAGTAGTAGTAATGCTAAGCAACAAAGTCACATTAAGTAACAAAATGTTAAAATTATGAGCAGGAAAGAAAGAGCACCTGAGCATATCAGGCTTGGTTTGTGTGAGGTTTAAAGAATGATAAAGCAAGTGTAACAAAGCTGAAGGGCAAGGTTTATCAGAGACCTTCCAAAACAAGCTGCTGAAGATTACTGTCCATGTTCAATCAGTTAGAAACTGGGAATTAAAACATTAGATGTTCAAGTAAATCAATGTTAGAAACTTTCACCAAGGCCAAAGACAATGTAAAGCAGCAATCTTCCTTTCCTTTAGAGTATATTGTGCACTGTTCAACTTGCAATTCCGCCCATACTGGGAATTCATTTCCCCCCTAATTGCTGCTTTATTTGTGACCCAGAATTTACGCAAAATGTTACATATTGGTTACATGTGTTGCAATGCCTAAACACCCAGAGACATTTGTATGTATCTAAGTACTTATGACCATCTGGAATTCTTAGAATTATACATGTCAAACATGGATGTGTGTTGTTTTGGTGTGGTGTGGTGTGTGTGTGTGTGTGTGTGTGTGTGTGTGTGTGTGTGTGTTTTAAGGGACTTCTCTTGAAAATCTAAATTTATTAAGAAAGTATTACCATTTTCAACAATTGTGGTTCATATTAATAAAATTCTCTCAGGGGAAAATTCAGCTGAAAAGGTCTCCATCTCATGTATTTAAGCTGCATTTAAGGAGTGACAGGAAAGACACATTATGAACAGGTCTAGCCTATTTTCAATGCTTTTGTTGCACTTAGCACTAAGTGCCTCACAATGGAGATCTTTATGTCTCCATTATTGCTTTTACAAGGACGTAGGAGGATTGCAGTTAGTGTTCCTGTTCCATTGTGTCTATGCCAACTAAGGAAGAGTCCAAAATGTATAGTCCTGGATAGCTTACGAAGACTAAAAGGAGCATGTATATTCAAAATATAGTAGAGAAAGTGGCTTAAAAGCCTAAGTATTCTTTTTAAAACATAAAATTTTATTTTTGAGATTATACTACAATGTCCCAACATCCATAGACATTTGTACATAGCTAAATATTTCTTTCTTTCTGGAATTCTTATGAATATATGTGTGTGCGTGTATGTGCACTCACACATGCATGCTCATGCATGTGTGTAAATAAAAGTAAATTTATAAATACATAAGTAAACACTGTTCAGTATATATAATTTTACATGTATAATCAAGGCAATTAAACTATCAAATATTTCTTAAACATGACTATTCTATTCCTATTTAAAAATAGAGACTTCTATGTAAACCCTAACCCTAAATACCTATAATAGTATTCTGCTTTGAGCTCAGGGGGTAAAGATAATCTGCAGCAAGCCTCACAACCTGGATATGGTGCTTGAGAACAACATGGTGTAAGGAGAGAACCAACTCCCAAAAGTCATCCTTGGGACTACCACATAAATCCTATAGCACACTGATACTCTGACATGTATACAACACACACACATGTGCATGCCCTCATGCATGTGCATGCATACAACATATACATGCAAACAATATATACAACCAAATGCATACAACATACATCCAAACAATACACATACACAAATGCATGCATACAACATACACACACGTGCATACAGCACACATGCAAACAATACACACACACACAAATGTATGCATACTGCACACATGCATATAGCAGACACATACATGCATGCAACACACATATTAAAATATGTAAAACATTAAAATAAAATATCTTAGAGGATCTGCGATATGTTTCATCTTCAAATCACTCTGTGTCCTCCTGTCTCAATTCCCAAAACCGTTATCCTCAAATACTTTAAATGTACAAGAGTTTTTCTAGTTTTAGAATTTTATTTTATGTTTAGGGTGCTAAGGTGAAACCCAGGCTACAAATCATTCCTCTATTAGTAGGTATACAGGATACTTTAGGGCTTGGTTGAAGTATATCAAGTATTAATTTCTTATTGAGTATAAAACTGTTGAATAGTTGCTGCCTGCCAGTCTTTCGCCCTTTGCTTTTTCTTTGAGAACCAAGGAGAAATAAGGTTTGTTAGTTTGTTTGGCTGAACATATGTTAAACCTGCAGAGAAATTTCCAAATCATTCACTGTCTTATAGAGTGCCCCAGGTCCTTATTGGCATTTAGCACTAACTCTCCTTTTAATATTAGGATTCTATTATGTTTGAATATTTGGGTTCAGGTATTTAATATTTCTTCAAATCCCAGAATTCTAATCTGCTTCTGTTTTATTTTGATTTGTATATATGTACGATATCAAGCTCCATCCTACAATCTTAGAAATGGCATCTAAGTGCTTTAACTGCTGAGCTGAGATCAAAGTGTACATTACAGGTGATTCTTTTTTCTCTGTGTTTGTTATTTGATTTATTTTAAAATAGTTACAATAGGAATTGTATTACCTTAGTTCAGATTGTCTTCAGACAAGATTGTTTTAGCTTATTCTTAACCTACAAGTTCAGAACCCATTAGACATAGAGTTTCTGTGTGGGGGAGTCTCCTTTCCTGGATATTTGTTTATAAAATCTCGCACTCTTTAGCATGCAGGGTTTCCTAGCTCTGCTCCTCAAATTTCCATAGTGAGAAAGCTTGTGGGTCTTTCCCATACCAAAGACCATCAGTGTGTACACCATATTCAATGTGCACTGGCTGAAGCAAAGTACAGAACATTTATAGCCCCTGGTCTCCATTCATTTTTAGAAAATGTGAATAACCACCGGAATCTTTCTACTTCTGCCTGCCCTCCAGTGTTGCTTCCTGTATTATGTCTAAAGTTTTAAGTTACTTTTTTGCAATTGAATCTGGTAGGAGACTCATTTGTTACACTTGGATGTCAAAATCTGCCCATGTTGTAGCTCACAATGTCACAATGGTATGCTATCTTTTCAAGGTGCAATTTCTTTTAAAATTTTTTTTCTCTTTTATTGAAAATAGCTTTTTTTTTTCTTAAAAAAAAACGGTCTGCAAGACACCTATCCAGGCTCTTCTGGTTTTAAGAGTCTCTGTTGAGAAGTCAGGTATAATTCAGATAGGTCTGCCTTTATATCTTACTTGATCGTTACTGTGCAGCCTTTAATATGATTTCTTTGTTCTTTTCACTTAATGGCAGGATTTTCTCTTCTTGTCCACTCTATTTGGTGCTCTTTAAGCTTCTTGTGTGTTTATTGGTATCACTTTCTTTAATTTGGGGGAAATTTTCTTCTATGATTTTGTTGAAAATCTGGAGCACGGGTTGTCTCTGAGTCTGTTGCCTGGGCTTGGTTCCCTTTCCTCTGAGGTCTGCTTTGTCTACGCTTAATAGGACACGATGCACCTCGTCCAATAGCAATTTGATATGCCAAGGCAGGTTGAGGGAGGACCTGGGAGGAGAAGATGGAGGGGAAGCCGCTATCAAGATGTAAAATAAATAAATTAATTAATCTTTAAAAATACCCTTTTTTTTAAATATAATACATCCTGATTACTGGTTTTCCTCCTTTTAGACCTCCCAGTTTCTTCCCACAGCACCTCCCACTTGGATCCACCCACTTCCTATCTCTCATTAGGATCAGATTTCTATAAAAATAATAATAAAATATGACAAAATAAAATATAATAAGATAAAATAAACTAACACACTGGAATAGTACAAAACAAACAGAAGAAAAGGAGCCCATGAGAAGGCAGAAGAAATTCTCAATTGTTTTCATAAACTATAATTTCTTAATTCAAGCACAGGAAAAAATTTTACTTGTTTATTAATACTTATAGTGTCCTATTTCCTCATCTATAAAATTAATATTTTCTCTGTAAAAGTGAGTGTTTTTACTTTAGTAGAATTACAATTACTCTCAGTTGATTATGTGTGATGTGATTATTAATCATAATTTTTACCAGTGATAACAGGATGAGATCCATTTGAATATCTTAATTTCTATATTGTGATTTTTCAGCTTGGTTACTATACAGAAAAACTGCTAGGTAATTCTACATAGAAACTCATAACTTTAAATTTTAATTTATATATGGAACTTACATCATTACCTTCATATGATAAAAAAAATTCAACAAGATTCAGTTGTTACCAATTAAACATTTTGTAATGTGTCTTCAGCTATATTGGGCTATTAAACCCACATAATTTTTTTCTGAGCAACTTAACTATCCTCAAGCAACTCAATTAAGTTTCTAAAACAAAGCATGTAATCAGAGTTCTTTCCTCTCTGGTATATGTATTTTACATATTAAGTATGCTTGCAACTTTTTGTCTTATTGTTTATTGAAAATATCATTAGTCTTCCCAATTTATGAATGAAATTTTAATGTTTTAAAGATTTAAGAAATAAATCAAGACTTTTTTGTTTAATGGTGTCACAAAACTTATAAAGCTGTATAGTGTATCCTAAGATACAAAACTAGCCTCTAGATTGTATTATATTTTTTTCCTTTTAAAACATTTTTATTCAGTACATGACAATATAAAAGGTGGATGAAAGAGCTCAAGATATAACAGTTGAGAAATAAAATTAACAAAATCTTGAAAGGAGTTATGGCTGATTTTGTGTCAAGTTGACACAAGCTGGAGTTGTCACAGAGAAAGGAGCTTCAGGTGAGGAAATGCCTCCATGAGATCCAGCTGTAAGACATTTTCTCAATTAGTGATCAAGAGGGGAGGGCCCACTGTGGGTGGTACCATCTCTGGGCTGATAGTGCTGGGTTCTATAAGAACGCAAGCTGAGCAAGCCAGGAGAAGCAAGCCAGTAAGAAACATCCCTCCATCAGCTCCTGATTCCTGCCCTGGTTGAGGTCCAGTCCTGACTTCCTTTGGTGATGAACAGCAATGTGGACATTTAAGGTGAATAAACCCTTTCCTCCCCAACTTGCTTCTTGGTCCTGACATTTTGTGCAGGAATAGAAACCCTAACTAAGACAATAATGCTCACCATGTTACAAAGATGGAACAAAACCAGTAGTCACAGTGAATTTCAAATTAAATATTTATTATATCTTTATGAAAATCATTATAAATTTATTTTTCTTTGGCAGCTATAAGGTATCTGAAATTTAAATTTCCTATTGTCACTTCCATTCATTTTGTATTTCTTAAAGGTGGGTTCCATCCTTGTTCATCCTCCATCCTGAACTGTTTTTCAATGTGGCAAAAGCCTGATGCTAATTCTTCTGTAGAAGGCTCTTATAGATTGCCAGGAAAAGAAAAGTTATATAGTTTTCCTGCTATGAATAGGCATAACTTTTAGGTAAACTGAGTGGTTTACACAGGCCCATTCTATTTATTAACCAATACTTCAACAATTAATCTAGTGTAATAAAATGTAAGTTAAAGAATCACTTCAATATGTCTCACTTAATATTGAATTATTTGTAGCCACATATACATTATTGCTGGTAGCTGAATATACTAAAAATCTAAATGAAAACTGCAACAGATATGTGTCATTAAATAACTCAATATTTAAGAAGAAGTAAGATGTCATTTACTGAAACTGCCTGCAGTTTCATGAACTGGGTTCTCTCAGGAGAAGGACCAAAGGACCTGAAATAGAGGATTCGAAATGCAAAGAGTTGCGTCCCAATCAAGGCTTCAACTTTACTTAGATAAGCCAGGGTTTTTATAGTCACAGGAGAAACTGAAACCAAATCTCTAAATTACATGATATTTGCAACACTGCAAAAAAGTTTCAGGTGCCAAAATTTCCCAGGTTTGAAAGATCTTCAAGCGATAGGCAGGTGGGCATACTCAGGTAGTGGGCATGATCAGGTGGCTTCTTCAAAGATGGAACTGACAGTCTGCAGAGAGCACTTGTCTTAGCCCCCAGGTGGTAGCCTCCAAGCAGAGACTGCCAGAAGTCCGATGGCTGAGGGGAAGGGGGAGGTAACAATTTACTGGACATCTCACTGTATGTTCACGCCATGTACATTGCCCCCTTACCCTTCCATCTTTATTTCTCTTTCCAGATGTGACAAGTTTTATGTTAACAGGTCCACAGAGTATCTAATGTTTTGTCAAGTATTTTGTTGTTGTTGTTGTTGAATGTTTTATTACCCTGTATGATGGTTTGTATATGCTTGGCACTATTAGGTATGTCCTTGTTGAAGTAGGTGGGTCACTGTGGGCTTGGGCTTTAATATCTTAGTCCTAGCTGCCTGGATGCCAGTCTTCTCCTAGTTGGCTTCGGGACAAGAGGCAGAACTCTTGGCTCCTCCAGCCCCATGTCTGCCTGGACGCTGCCATGCTCTCATCTCAATGATAATGAACTGAACCTCTGAACCTGTAAGGCAGCCCCTATTAAATGTTGTCCTTATAAGAGTTGCCTTGGTCATGGCATCTGTCCACAGCAGTAAACTCTAACTAAAACACTCTGTGTATGTAAAACTGTGAGATAAAAATATCTGATTTTGATATGATTGAATATTTAACTCCCCCTCAAAGTCAGGCTTTGGAATACATTGCCTTCCTCTGCCTGTGCAAGCATGGAGATAGAGAAGGCGTGATCCGACTGATGCTGTCTTTAGTTATGAAAAGAAGTATTTATAAGGGTACAACCATTCTGGACATCAATCTGGAGGTGCCTCAGAAAATTGGAAATAGATCTACCTGAAGACCCAACTATACCACTCTTAGGAATATACCCAAAAGATGCCCCATCATGCCAGAGGGGTACATGTTCCACTATGTTCATAGTGGCCTTATTTGTGATAGCCAGAAGCTGGAAACAGCCTAGATGTATCCATAGAAGAATGGATACAGAGAATGTAGTTCATTTACACAATGGAATACTACTCAGCTATTAATAGTGAGGACATCCTGAGTTTTGCAGGCAAATGGATGGAACTAGAAAATATCATCCTGAGTGAGGTAACTCAAACCCAAAAGGACATGAATAATATGTATTAGCCAAAAAAAAAAGTACAGAATACACAAGATACAGTCCACAGAACTCAAAAAGTTCAACAAGCTGAAGAGCCTAAGTACCACAGTCACACTTGGGAGAGCGAAGAAAGCAATCACAAGAGAGAAGAGAGGGAGGGACCTGGGAGGGAAAATGGACAGGGACGGGGTGGGGTAGGGGCAGAGGGGAACCTGATCTGGTATTGGGTAAGGGAAAAGGACTAAAGCCCTGAAGGCTAGCAGAAAGAATGGAAACAGGCAACCTTGGGAGTTAAGAAGTAGTGGGGGACCCTCCAGAGTGCATGAGAGACCTGGGAGGTGAGAGACTCTCAGGACTCAAAAGGAGGGACCTTAGAAGAAATGCAGACAGTAGGGAGAGGGAACTTATAGAGCCCACCTCCAGTAGGAAGACAGGACATCAAGTGAGGGATGGGGTTGCCTTTCCACAGTCACAACTCTGACCCACAATTGTTCCTGTCTAAAAGAATTTCAAGGATGGAAATGGAGAAGAGCCTGAGGAAAAGAAGGTCCAGCAACAAGCTCAAAGTGGGATGCAGCTCAAGGGGAGGTTGCAAGGCCTGACACTATTTACTGAGGCTATGTTGCACTCACAAAAAGGAAACTATCATGAGCACACTCCGGAAGATCCAACAAGCGGCTGAAAGAGTCAAATACAGATATTTACACCCAACCAATGAACAGAAGCAGCTGACTGACCTCCGCTGTTGAATTAGGAAAGGCTGAAAGAAGCTGAGAAGGTGACCCTGTAAGAGGACCAGCAGTCTCAATCTGGACCCCTGAGATCTCTCAAACACTGGACCACCAAACAGACAGCATCACCAGCTGATATGAGGCCCCCAACATACATACAGTAGAGGACTTCCGGGTCTGTGTTCATTCAGAGATGGTACACCTAACCCTCAAGAGACTCCTCTGACCAGGAGGTTCAGAGGTCAGGTGGGGTGGAGGGTGGGGACATCCACATGGAGATAGGAGAGTGGGGAGGAGGTGTGGGATGTGGAACAGTTGGATAGTGGACTGGGTAGGGGGCAAATAAAATATGGAGTGTAAAAAAAATTAATAAAAATAATATAAAAATAATTAAATAAATAAATAAATAAATAAAAGTGCAACAGAAGAATTCTTGCAATTCAGGTCCTTTATCTACAACATAGAGATGGAATCATATGCCTCAGTTAAAAATATCTCTATTCAAATAAGGTTTGCAAAGAAACAAAGCACAACTTTTCCTGGCACTTTTCAGTAGTTTCTGGAGGTTATTATGTAATGGTTTTGGAGCTAAAGGCTGAGAAGGCAGTTGGTGAACTTTATGAACTTTAATATGATAATGCCAGGCACTTAAGATTCACTGGGAAATTGCCATTGCTTTTTGCTAAGTAGAGTGTCCCAAACCTGGTTTAAGACACACACAATTTTAAAAAGTATAAGCTTCAAAACAATAATTTCCTAAAAAGGTGTTCTGTAAATTCTCCATGTCTCTTCAGTATGTGGAAAAATCATTAATTCTGCTTTGAAGTCTCTATGACTCTGACCACAGACTATAGTGTGGAAGTTTTATTTTTAGCTCATATTCTACCATTAAGATATGAAATATTCAATTCTATCAGCATTAATATTTTGAAGAAAAATCTAATCTCTTTTACTATTATGTTTCAGGTTAAATAATAAGAAAGTCTACAAGCCATAATATTAAAACCGTGGAGATAAAGCATGTAGTTGTTCAGGTGTGTACATGAAGATTAACTGAAAAATGGAATTTATTATATTAGCTCTGTGCTTCAGCATCACAAATTCATAATTAATATGTGAGGTCCAGCCCTCGTTTCTGTAAATAATGGCCAAAAGTTACATAAAATGGAGCTGGTGAATATCAGATTATACCTCAATTTTTGTTCTTGAAGCACTTTCAAAACAGGATTAAAATTATTCATATTGTTAAAAATGTTACTGAATAGCAGAAGTTCCACCTCAAATGGCCTCACATCTGCATTTAACCACATCATGTTCTTTGTGTTTTAATCTTTTCATTAGGATGATAGGCATTCTGAAATGCATAACGCTTCATTCCACGGATTTTGATGATGGGCAGATCCAATGTTAAAGATAATATATGCAGCGTTAAATTTCCATGACAATCTGTGTTTCCAGCAGTCACTTACTTAATTACCAACTTACAGATAACTGAATATTATAACATTTGAGTAAAAAAGCCAATTGGTAGAAAGATATTCCAATCTTTTTCCCATTCCAAGGGGAATGGATAAAAAGTAGCATGAGATAACCTTTCTCTAAACAGAAGTCGCTGGTCATTTCCACACACAAACTCTGAGCTCTGATCCCTCCTCTCATTTATAAGAAGGGTCACATTCCCTCTCTCACTATTTTTCATTTCCTGCGACCCTGAATCAAGCACACTAAGAGGCATTATCTGCTCATCATTATGAGTTATCTACAATGAAAGACTCTTAAGTCCCTTTGGAACCCATCCTCAGATCTGTAGCTTAATTTAGCTGGTTCAATTAGTGCGGACAGGTTAGCTGAAGAGCATAGGGAACTCAAATCCCGAAGATGCCAGGACCTCCTGAAGCTTATTATTTTTAAAGTGTCTTACTGACAGTTTTCCAAAACATTTTGAGAGGAAATTGAATATTTGAAGAATACTGTAACCTCAGTGGCATCGTGCTGACCCAAATTCTGGTGATTTCTGCTTTCATAAACATAACCATAAGGATGGAATAGACAGAAAATCCCACATTACCTGATATGTTGAATACTTAAACATTTTCTCCTTCATCTTTGGCTTGAATTATGTGAGAGAAGTGTAAGTGCCTGTAACCCATTTGATACCACTACCAATTATTTCCAGTATCTGTAATGACGGTGGGCATTAATGACTTCTTAACATTCTACTGGATTAGTAGGATCCATACAAAGTCATAAATTTTATAAGCATTATTTAATGTGATTTTGATTGTTCCCCAATAGGGAAGATTGTACAAAGACAAAATGCCTTGCCCATAATGACTTTTAATTAATTTTTTTGGTTAGCATACAAAGTAAAGGGTTTCACAATGGCAAAATTTTCATTTATATGTGCTTTACAGATTATATTATTGAGTGCTCATCTGACCTCTGTGGTCTCCCTCATCCCACTTTGTCCCTCTTTCTGAGTCCCTTCCTTTCCACAAATGGTTCATTCTTCTGCATTCAAGTCATGCATATTGTATTATTTTCTCCTGCTCTCTTGGTTTTCCTTACCTTTCACCGCTCTCTTTTTCTTTTCTGAAAATATCAAAGGTCCATTGTTTGTGCATAAATTAAACTCTGTATCTATGTACCATATTCACTTTATCTCTTCAACTGTTGGTGCGCATCTAGCTGGTTCTATATCTTAACAATTACGAAATATGTTGTCATTCATTCGAGCAACAATGTGTGTTTATTTTGGAATATCCAGAAAAATAAGACTATAACTGGAAAGAAAACATTTTGAAGCTGAAAATATATGGTAGTGAAAGAGGAGAGGACAGAGAGAAACAGGAGAGAGAGAGAGAGAGAGAGAGAGAGAGAGAGAGAGAGAGGGGTGCATGTGCCACGCACACTCCTCTATGCCAGTCACATCTGCAGTATCGGGCTTAAAAACCTGATCAAGGGCAAGAGGAAATAAGGACCCAAAGGGGTACCCGTGCCTCCTGGCTATTCAGGGTAGCTGCTGGCATCTCCTAACTCAGACCTGTTCCAGATCGGTCTTTCCAATCATCAACACACCCTCATATTTAGGCATAAAGGTACCCCAAGAAATGATTCATTTATGGCTAAGATTGGGCATTGTTTCCTGGCCAGCACGATGTTTCCAATATATCCTAATTTAATTCCAAGCTATCCTTAGCTTGGAATTTCTCTCAAGTAATCTGCTTGTCAGACAGGTTCTGCCCTTAGATTAGCAACAGAGGTCAAGCCCATTCCTCATTCCTTAGGGCAGTCTCA
>JADRCD010204784.1:6434-25412 GCA_019843815.1 Montemys delectorum | reverse complement strand
ACGATGTTTCCAATATATCCTAATTTAATTCCAAGCTATCCTTAGCTTGGAATTTCTCTCAAGGAATCTGCCTGTCAGACAGGTTCTGCCCTTAGTGTTAGCAACAGAGGTCAAGCCCATTCCTCATTCCTTAGGGCAGTCTCACAATAGTCAGAACTGTTTCACATACTAGAAACTCAAGGCCATTAGCTAGAATGATTAGGTCAGAACTTCCAGGTGCATGCCTCCAGCTAGATCTAGAGAATTAACAGGAAATGCCAGATCAGACTATCCTGGTCTTACCTCCAGCAGAAGCAGAGAATTAGTATAGGAATACCAAATTAGCCCCAGCAGAGAGGGCACCATTGCTCTCTTCCGCCTGCTTCACACCTGGCTATGTGATCCTACCTACCGACCTTGTGTATCGGTCACTTGCCTACGTGACTTCAGTCCTGCACTCTGATCCTTTTGACCCCCGCCCATCTACGTGACTCTTGTCATTTGTCCTGTCTCCTGTATACCATATAAGCCTGGTTTTCACTGTGTGCTCTCTCTTAGACTTGTGCTCTCTCTTGGACTTGTGCACTCTCTTGGACTCACACTGAAACTTAGATGAACTAGGACTTAAATTTATGCCACCCACAGTCCCCCAGGCCCAAGCACTTTGGGCCTGGGGGACGCAGCACCTATCCAGAGATGGCTGCTGCTTTAGACTCAGTGTGTTTCAGGTGGCCTCAGATGTACCTTAATTACTAGACTGCCAGATTTATCATTTCTCTTTTGCAATAACTGTAAAAGTCTGATGCCATTTTTAAAAAATACATTCAGATCCTATACTTCATGTGTCGTCTCTGCCATCATTTCTTCGCCTACGCCTCGTCGACCTGACTAGGACCCCGTTTCTCCCGAGGGTTGAGGGAGGCCCATATCGGCCGGCCTGTGGCATGCATGTGTGTGTTTAGACTGTCTATATTATATGATATTTGATTATGTATGATATATGATATGTGATACATGATACATTACAGCTAAAATAAGAAGACTAGATAAAGAGGTAGATAGATAGATAGATAGATAGATAGATAGATAGATAGATAGATAGATAGATAAATAGATAGTTGGTGGAACTCAAGGTAAAGGGAAGAAATGGAAATGTGCTTAAGAACTCAAAACTGCTCTTTGAGCATATCAAATGACTTATTTTAGATCACCTGATCAATTGCCTTATAAGAATAAACCTGGTTTACATGCTACCCATTCCATTCCAACCCTTGCTGTACACTTAGGGGCCTTCCGGAGATATTAATATTTCCTTCACTTTTCTACACACAGCAAGATGCATATTCAAGCCTTCCTTGCTATAGAGGTAAATAGGTGCGAATGATCAATTTTAACTGAGGATTGGACATGATTTGAACTCACCCTAATCGATAGATCTCCATCAGTATCCATGTGCAGTATATAGCTCAGGAGAGGAGAGTCACCATGCGTGCAGGCAACACTATCCTATGGGCTAGGAATTTGGAGTGAAGAAAGCTGAGCACTAGAATCATTCTCTCATTGCTTCCTGTTTACAGATATGAGCAACCACTTCACATTTCTGCCTTCTTCCCTCACATACTGTTGCTGTCTGCCCCTTATCTACAAGGCAAAATAAATCCCTTCTTCCTAGGTTGTTTTTGTCTATTATATCATAGCAATGTAAAAGGTAACCAATACAATGTTTGTATTCTTGTCAGTAAACAGTGTTATTGCCTGGTGATCTGGACACTGATTTTTTCCCCCCACAAATTCTGTCTCTCCTCATTAAAAAATGGAATGAAAGACTCTGAAGATAGGGGAGAGCAGAGCCTTTCTGTAGTACACCCCTGGGCTCTGCAGAATCCACAGAATGTTTTGGAGACAGATGCATCCAAGCAGACTGAGACTTGCCCTGAGTGAAGTCATTCTCACTATGTCACCAAGTGTCGGACCATTATAGGAAAAGCAGAGTGATGTGCTTTAATCGTCTCCAGTCACATTGGTCATACTCAATAACTAAATTTCATTAGTTAAGTACATCTTGCTAAGGTTTTAGTTTCTTATGGACAGTGTCTTCATCACTAAGGAACACATCTGGTGGGCTAGCAAGTTGTATCAGATCAGTGGGTGCATATGCTTGACACCAAGCCTGATGATTTGAGTTGATCCTATGACCTACATGAAGAAAGGAAAAAAGCAACTCCCACAACCTAAACTATCATTTCTACATGTGTGATGTGGTATTTATAACCCTCATGAACTCATATAACCCAACACATGCACACACACACACACACACACACACACACACACACACACAAGTAAATGGCATCTAATGAATATTATAATTTTCTTTCTTGAAGTTAAATATAATTACAAAACTTTCTTCTTTCCATTTCCCTCCAACCCCTCCCATGTACTTTTCCTGTCTGTCCTTCACTCTCAATATCTGGATGATTAGAATACGGGAGGAAGGTATCTTGGCCATAAGTAATTACACCTTGTATGAAGTCACCTACTGGCGTGCTGAGTATATCAATCCCGGTCTTTAAACTGTGGAATTTTTCCATCAGTGCTTTAAAGGACAAACAGCTAAAATCAGAATGCAGTGCTAGTTCAGTAGACTTTTGAAACCATATTTCATTCTATTACAGGAAAATTAAAAAGCTATCATAATGTATTAAATTCCAAACTACAAGAATAAAATAAACTCTTTGTCAACTTCCTCAAAATAGACAAATATTCCTAGTCTTGTTGGGAAAGCTAAAATAAATAAATAAATAAATAAATAAATAAAAATAGAAACAGAAATGCAAAAGGTTTCTCCAAAGTCTATGCCAGCACTACAGCTCCCCACAGATTTCCATAATCTCAACCCTTGTGGTGATCCCCTGTGATGGTAAATTACAGTATTCTCAGCAGGATAATTGTGCCTTACTGCTGTTATGGTTATTAATACAGTTACTGTTGAAAATTCTACTAGCTTCATGCTTCTCTGTGGATACGAGTTTATCTTCACAATATCCCTGGAAGGCATAGCCATGATGACTTTTATTAACACCATTTTACTGATAGAGCAACAGAGGAAAGGAATGCAAACACATTTACCAGCACAACACTGTGAATCTAAAGCCAAGTTAGCTTCAGAATCCGAAGTAATTCAATGTATGTGCACTCAGGCAAATGATTCACGGTCATTGTGTGCACTGTTAGAAAGAATCCCTGTTGCACAGAAATATTTTCTCCAAGGTCAAGTAGAAAAAAATCTTAATGGCCTTGGTAATTGAGGTAGATTGAAAAGATTTTAAATTATGACTCTCGTTCTTATTTGCTCTTTGTCTGGGAACCCCCTGAAATTTTAGCTAGGATTCAGAGAGAGCTATTGTGAGCTTATTTCTGTTTCTTTATCACTGTAAATATTTAAGCATACTAATTAAAATTTGTTTAAGGGAAGGAACCACTCATTGTTCAGACTGTACAGGACACTCAATGCCCCAAATCTCAAAGCTGTGTTTCAAAGACTATGCATACAAAGCTAAAGCCAGTCTCTTTAACCTTCCTTAAAGGAGAATTTATGGTCTATTCACAAATAACTTGCTTGATTCATGCTCCTGACACACATTAACATATTTTTATACTATACTCGTGTAACCCACTCCTTATTAAATTAAGTGCCTAAAAGTTTCCTCTTTTGATATATTCAATTATGCTTTATTCCATCTGCTTGGGAGAACCATATCTTTATATTAACCTATATTTCAGAAGCCATTTCATCTTTATTATTAAAAATATATTTTATAAAATATAATCTGACTATGGATACTTTCTAGCAACTTCTTCCAATTTCTTCCCACCTCCCCCCAAACCAAGTCCATATCCTTCCTTGCTCTCTCTCATTAGGAAAAAAAAACACAAAACAATCTAAAAAAACACAAAAAAATCTAAAGATTAAAATAAAAACAAATAAACCTGATCATGACAAAACAAATGAGTAAAAATATAAAAAAATAGTCAAAGAGAAAACACACACACAAACACACACACAAACACACACACACACACATACACAAACAGATGGAACACATAAAGATAAAAACATCCATACAATGCCAATGAAAGAATTTTCTAAAATCAAAATTTAATCCATAATATATAACCCAAAGACCTGTAGGGTAAGAAAGAGAAGTTTAAAAATACCCAGACAAAGCCCTCCTAATGCAATTGAGTTCATTCTGTTTTGGCCCTCTACTGCCAAAACAGGGGGTGGAGGGGCTTGGCTTTACCAGTGGATTGTCCCAATTAGAACTGAGTGTTTCAAGGTCTCTGTCTCTCTGTCTTTCTCTGTCTCTCTTTGTCTGGCTCTGTATTTGTCTCTTTGTCTCTGTCTCTGTCTTTGTCTGTCTCTCTCTCTCTCTCACTCTGAGTATTGCCTATCTGTGGGTCTCTTTAATATTTCCATTTACTGCAAGAGGATGCTTATCTGATAATGGCTGAACTGTGAGTTCTGTCTATGAGTATAGTACAATGTCATTATGATTCAATTTGTTGATACATTAATTTAGCAAAACAGTAGTATTTGGTTTTCTCTTCCATCCCTCAACTAACTCATTTCAGTTTCTTGGAAACCCAAAGTGGGTCACAGATGGGTTTTATCGCATGAGATGATCAATCAGACATTGGTTGGTTATGCCCACCATTGCACTATTGTATTATATGTGCAGGTTACCATTGTAGAGTGAAGGATTGGTAACTGGGTTGATATTTGTGTTTCTTCTTCAACAGTTTGAACAGTACCTTTCAATCCCATAAACACTAGTCATTAGGGGTAAAGGCTCAAGGGAGGAACCACATCAACTTCTCAATTTTCAATTGTATAAGCATTACCTTTAGTAATAGGGTCTTACCATGTGTTTGTGGAGAAGAGACAAATAAATTTGACAACAGTATGGGCTTTTTAGGGGTTCCAATGGTGCTCTTTTTACCAACAACTTGATTGTAAACTCAAATTCTCAACCTGTGTATAATGGAAAGAAAAAACCATTTAAAATATAAATATATGCTATCACCCCTTTGTGACCATATAAATTGTACATATTATACAAAACAAAATTATATCTACTGCATGAGAGAAATGTCATGAAGATAAGGAAAACTAACTGAACAAGAGCAATAGGTGAACATTATAAGTCGTGCAATGTTTTCTCTTCCATGAAATTTTAGAAAAGAAAAGAGAGTGTGAAACTATGTTCTAAGAGCTTGCAAGCCATTGACAAATATTAGTTAAAGACAGAATAAAGTTAAATAACCCTGCGGAGATAATCAAGAAACTCAAGAGAAATTACAATACTTTTAGGCATGCATCTCACACATGCATTGCAGCATCTGCCTTTTGCATAGATGCTAGAGAATTACTCCTGACCTAATTTTCAGAAGCTCTTTACCTAATGAGCAAGCTCTTCAGTCATGGGAGAGTCTGTTTCTTAAACTTAAAACCTGAAAAGAATTAAAGTACCAACCACACCAATGAGGCAATATTATAACCGTGATATGGTTTCCTTTGTTACCTTTCCATTCAGTACTTGACCCGTAGAAATAAAAAAATGAACAATTATGATATAACAACTTTTTCTTATCTAATCAGACTTTGAATCAACATATTGAAATTTAATACTATCTTCATTTGGTGTACCTGATGATTTTCGAAACGCCACACTCACTTTGGCACCCAAATTTGGGCTGAAAAGCCCAGATAGTCACAAAGTGGAGTCCTTAGATGATAAATACTGAATGTCATTGGGAAAATTATTAGAAATTTAACTTTTCTGATATATCATAAAACAATTTCCACCAAAAGTAACGAATCAGCACCAGGAATTCATTCTGTTTTGGTTATTTTTACAACATAATATAATTATATTTCTTTCTTATTTCTCTCCTTCTAACCCTTTCATATACCCTTTCTTGGTCTTTAAAATTCACTATATACATATATATATGTATATATATGTATATATATATATATATTCCTAAATACAACAACCTTCTGAGTTTGTATAATGTTAGTTACACATATGTTCTTTTCAGGGCTGACCACTAGTATTAAAGAATTAATAATTGGTGTTTTGGGGAAGGCTATTTTTCATGTTCTCACTATTCCTTAGTTCCATTAATTCTCCATGTTCAATTCAAAACTCTTAGTATTTTTTTCCGTATCCACATTTGTGAATGTATGCCCTATTTCAGCTCATGTTTAGGCATTCATGTTTGGTGAAAGTTTGTGTACAACTTCTGACATTACTAGAAGACACCATCTCACAGCAAACTCCCTAGTCTTCTGTCTTCTACAGTCTTTCCATGCTCTTCTGCATTGTCCTCTGAGTCTACGATGAGGGAGAGTTTTATAGATATATCTATTGAGACATAGCTCAACATCTCTGCATTTTGGTTGATTATAGTTCTCTGAAGTGGTCTCCATCCTCTGCAAAAAGGTACAAGGACAAATATTTAGAGCTGACTTAGGTTCAATCTATAGCATTGGCAAAAGGTATCTCCAAGTTATGCCTTGGGATGCTTTTTGCATTTCCTCACTGCTTAAGTGTCAAGTTGTAGTTTGTTGGAAATAGAGACTCTCAGGTCCTGCCTCACATCCTCTGAGTCTGGATCTATACTCTTAAATCCATCTCCAAATGAATTAACTACACATCAAACACCTCAAAACACACTCATTAATATTCTCCTGGGGACATAAAATCTCTCACCACAATGCAGAAATGAACATTGATCTGGGAAAAGCCTTCAGCAATTGTCAATCCATCTAGTCCATAATCACTGTAGAATAGGAATATAATATATAACCAGGAAATAAGGCAAATTAAACTTAAGGATATTTCAAGTAGAGGGGTTCTCAGTTCTGGGTGTCATGGTAACAGAGACTGATACAGATACCAGAGTTGATCAAACAGAGCAAAGAATACAAATCAAGTAGATGATGCCAGGCAGAGGGACACATAAGAATGCAGCAAACCTTTTCTCTTACCTTTTGTGAGCATATAACTCCCATTTTCATTTCAGTTTGCCTAGGTATCTTTGTTTTGTTGTTTGCTTTGTCATACATTTTATTGTAAAATTTTCCCTACTAATTTGTTACTTTATTTTTCTCTAGTAGTAAGCCCAAGGTTGTGGAGATTACTCAGGTAGTAAAATGTTTGACACACAGCATGTGAAGTAGACTTTGATCCTGAAGCCCACTTAAAAATGTTAGGCAATCCGGAGACAGAAAATCTCTGGGGGCTCATTAGCTGTACTGGCTAGTTTTATGCCAACTTGACACAAACTAGAATCATTTGGGAAGAGAGAACTTTAACTGAGAAAAATGCTTCAGCCAGACTGGCTTGTGGGCAAGGGTATAATGCAAATTCTTGATCTATTACTGATGGAGGAAGGCTAAGCTCAATGTCAGCATTGCCACCAATGGGCTGAGGGTACTGAATGATATGAAAGGAAGCTGAACATGCCATGAGAACAATCCAGTAAGCAGTCCTCCCTGGCTATGTTAGCATTTTGCTGCTGTGAACAGACACCATGACCAAGGCAACTCTTAGAAGGACAACATTGAATTGGGGCTGGATTACAGGTTCAGAGGTTCAGTCCATGATCATCAAGGTGGGAACATGGCAGCATTCAGGCAAGCATGGTGCAGGAAGAGCTGAGAGTTCTATATCTTCACTGAAGGCTCCTAGCAGAATACTGACTTCCAGGCAGCTAGGATGAGGGTCTTAAAGCCCACACCCACACACCAACACCCACACACCCAGGCACCCACACACCCACACACACACACACACCCAGCCACCCACACCCACACACCCACACCCACACCCACATACCCACACAAGCATGCACACACATATCCAAAGACAGTTTTTGTTGTGTTGTTTTGATTTATTTTCTGAGACAAAGTTCCTCTGTGTAGCCCTGGCTGTTGCAGAATTCTCTTTGTAGAGCAAGCTGACCCCAAACTCACAGAGATTCACCTATCTCTGAGTGCAGGAAATAAAGGCTTGTATCATCACACTCAGCTCCCATACACAATTTTTAAAAAGAAAAATAACACACAAATTATCTTTTCAGATAAATGTTATGTTTATAAAATTAAATTTTAATGCCAGGCAGTGGTGGTGCACGCCTTTAATCCCAGCACTTGGGAGGCAGAGGCAGGCGGATTTCTGAGTTCAAGGCCAGCCTGGTCTACAGAGTGAGTTCCAGGACAGCCAGGACTACACAGAGAAACCCTGTCTCGAAAAACCAAAAAAAAGAAAAGAAAAAAAAATTTAAGATTTTTCTCTTTGTAATATTAATTTTACTTTCTAAAACTGCTAAGGCATTTTGTATAGTTCACAATTTCAAATACATAATTTCAGATTGAATAAAGAACAGTAGATTTGAGAGCATGTATGGACATTATTTACAATTATCAGAGAAGAAACAGCATTTCACACACCAAATTGTTGTGGTGCAGTACTAATACTAGGACAAGACTGAGTGTTAATAATATAGAGATGCTTAAGCTGTGTTTCTTGACTTCAATGATACACTAGTTTCAAAGGGAAATTGCCAAATCTTTCTTCAAACAGCCTTCACATATAAGTGGTGTGTGTGTGTGTGTGTGTGTGTGTGTGTGTGCGCGCGCGCACGTGCACATGTGTGTGTCTTCTGTCCATCCATGCATGTGTGAGTCTGTATGTATACGTATCATAATCATGTAATACTTATTTGTATGTACATGGGTGTATGGTCATCTAGTGAAGCACAGACAACTAACTAATCAAGGCCACACTCTGAAAAACTCTGATCCTTCTTCCTCAGCAGGTACCAGCTGCCAATAACTCCTTAGCCAACAGGATACTAAAACAGACTCAGATGTTCACAGAGTGGAAAGTTCCATAACTAAACACTCTATAATCTAATATCAGGAAGAACACTTTTTAAGAGTGTGTGTGTGTGTGTGTGTGTGTGTGTGTGTGTGTGTTTGGAAAAGTGACTTATTTTTAAATATAGGGCATGGACTTACAAGGATACAGCTTGGGGAGGTCAGGCAGGAAATAGTGGTGAAAATGATTTCAATATCTTGTTTAAGAATCTCAAAGAATAAATAAAAACATTTTTAAAAGATACCTTTGGCTAAAGGTTAGCAAGATGATTCAGTTTTAAAAGTCTCCCACATTCTTTGGCATACTGTTGGGCTAGATAATTAATGGCTGTTTCCTTAACTGAGGAAATGGCTGTGCGTCTGCACCGATGCCAGGAATCTGCCAGATTCTTGCAATAAAGAAGGAAATGTTGCTGCTTATTTCTGCTTGGTAAAAGAAACGGTAATCATTGCAAACAATTTGCTGTCTAGAGTGACCCACACAGCAGCAAGAAAGACATCATGGGAGATGTTCCTAAAGAAGAGACAACTTTTCATTTTTAAAAAGTAAACAAGAAGGCTGAATTAAGGAAACCCCGGAAAGGGGAAGGCTCAGAGAAATGGAAGCTATGATCATGGAGAAACGATCAGTGGTTGTCACAAATATGTGACATGGTCTCCTAAATCATTGACAGCTGATGAATCATTGACAGTTACATCATGAGTATTGTAATTAATTCTGTGGGCACAAACTATACACCTTAGATGAAACAGACAAATTTCTTGACTCAGAAGAGCTATCAAAATTTGTATAGAAGTATATGGTACAGTTGGTGTCATCTGTAAGACTCACATTCAATGTTATTATATTATGCATAATAATATTTTATTATTGCTGTAGTAAGACATTTAACAAGATCACCGTAGGGATGTGGCATTATAGGAGGAAGTGTGTCATTGTGGGTGTGGGCTTTAAGACCTTCATCCTAGCTACCTGGAAGCCAGTCTTCTTTCATCTTCCTTTGGATGACGATGTAGAACTCTTAGCTCCTCCAGCCCAACATCTGCCTGGACACTGCCACGCTCCTGCCTTGATGGTAATGGATTGATCTCTGAACCAGTACCCCAATCTCAGTTAAATGTTCCCCTTATAAGACTTGACTTGGTCATGATGTCTGTTCACAGCAGGAAAATCCTAACTAAGACATTCAGTTTCTTTTTCTCAGGGTTTTGTTAGTTTATGTGTTTTTAATTTTTATTTTTCTCACATTCACTTTATAAATCCTGCCCATGCGATGATACAGCTCTCATTCTTGGTAGATTTCTCTCCACAGTTAGAGCATTTTGGAATCACAGTCATAGACATAACCATAGTTGTGTCTTTTAAGTGATTTCACATCTAGTCTTCCTAACAGTGAAGACTAGCCAGTTGTCATCATCAACTTTCCACAAAAGACATCTCTGTTCCTCAAAATTACATTCCTACACCATGTCCTTTAAAGAAGAAAATAATTCTTCAAATGACATAAATTCTATTCCAAAAATGGTAATAAAAAATTCCCATTGCACTTTGTATGACCAACATTACCTTAGACCAACAAAGGCTTGACAAGAAGAGAAAATTAATTCAGTGAGTATCTTTTAAGAAAACAGATGCAGAAATTTTTAACTGTGCATTAACAAATTTAATCTAACATACAATAAAACTGTATATTAAAGCCAAATATTTATTTCATGTATACTAAGCTACCTAAATAATTGAATGGAAATCAATAAAATGCACAATATTAAATGACTAAATAAGCAAATCATATGTCACTTATTGTAATAAAAATGACAAAATATTATTAAAGCAGAACGGAAGACTCATTGGGAAAGAAAATCCACTTAGACATTTATGTGCTCCTTCTTGATTAGTGTTTCCATTATTTTCTAATTTATTTATATGAAAATAATATTGGATACTTCAAGATTTGAATAGTAATACAATCCCATATGCTACTACCTTTTACTTTTTTCAAAATTACTAATTTATAACTATTTCTTTTTCATATTTTATGTGGCATCATCTGTAGCTTACTTTCAAATACCAAAATTTCAAATACTGTATAGTTGAAATACTTACACCTATGATTTCAATACCACTGACAATAGACAAATATTCTACCTTCATTTTATGGATAAAGAAAAGAAGTTTTTAAATAGAGAATAGTTTATTCAAGATAAACTTAAATAGAACATTTGATATTATACTACTTGAATATAAGTGTATTATACAAGGATAGCTATAATTATTTTTAATTATATTAATAAATTCAAAGGTAGAATCATTTTGAAGGATTCTTAAAACATGGGGATAGGAACTTTCTTTTAGGAGTAAAGGTGCTTAATGTAGAAAACATCAAAAGTAGTTGTTGGAAAATGAGACCTGTCAGTAACCCTAGGAGTACCTGGTATAAATGCATCAGAAGCCTGATCCTGTTGAAAATTCTGCAGCTGGTGCTGGTCACACAGGGAGCTTTTCTGTGTCTCTCACACCCACTCTCAGCACTAATCTAGACAATAATACAGAATAAGCAAGACATGTAAGATTTTTTCCAACAAATTAATACAAAAGAATGTATTCAAAACAATTAATCTAGGTAAAATAATCAGTGCACCACCTGCACAGCCTTTAATGTGCATGAGGAGAGATGAGGATATTGAAACTTCACAGTTAAAAGTGCACTACTACAAATGTGCCTAAGCATGAGCATTTAAATGAGAAAATATTTAAAACTTTATTCTAGCCAAATACACAGCTTTGTGAACTCAAATTCATGTTTAATCACTTGTTTTCATATGTGAGATATTCCTCTTAAGGAGAGACGTAGAGGTATATTAACTATCACCCTCCTAAAGAAGGAGTGGTCAGGAAAAATACCAAATGCCATTGGTTTTCAATGTAACCTCCTTCTTTCACTGTCCCATGAGTGATAGTTATATTATAATGGGAAAGGATATTCTCCAAATATCCTGAGAGGTAATGAGACTATGACCCATCCACTGATGTTCCATTCTTGGAGACAGAAGAAAAGCTCATGTTGAATATAAGATGTAGACAAAAGAGCATGTAGTGGAAATATTGGGGCCTAGCTAACTTTAGATTAACAAACAATGAAGTATATCAGGCACATTATTTATCCATGTCCATTTAGCTTACTCAACCACAAGATTAATGACATGCATAAAGCAGGATATGTGCAAAACTGTAAGATAGAAAATACACATGAATGTTCTATTGCTGTGTAATAGGTCCTGTGAGCATTTACTTAAATGCAAATGTTATAAGGAATGTGCTTTATGCCTCTATTATTTGTGTACTATCAGCTACTACATTGAATAAAATGTTCACATTTTACTTTGAGCCATAAAGTATGGCTTAAACAACACAATAGTGGTTATTTGCCACAGCTCCTTCCCTCCCCCCAGTAGTCTCCTTTCATGCATCCTATTCCCTTTTCTGAGTTTGTTTTGTTTTCCTCTTCTACCTTCACAGGACCTTATTAACATACACACAAGCATTAGAAGTTAGAATCCAAATTTGATAGAAAACAAGATATTTTTGTCTTTCGGAGATTTGAGTCATTTACTCATATAATACCTTAAATTTTATCCAGTTTCCTTTTTATATGCATGTGAATAAAGTTCCATTGTGTTGATTTGCCACATTTTCATAATCTGTTCTGTTGGAGGACATTTGAGTTGGCTCTATTCTATTAATATTGCTTACTTCATTTAATCCATGTAACTGTGTGCAATACAATGAACAATGAAGAGAAACTTACTTGAGAGCATTAGTGAATTCACCTTACACATAAGAGAAAATGCCCTCTCTGGAAATCATGACAGTTAACCTCTGTTCTGTTCATGTTTTATGTGTTTCAATATGAAGAATACCAACCATGACTCTGCAGGCATGGGATATAACTTGGAGAATTTAAAAGTAGAAGATAAAGAGATGAATGCTCAGATAAACCAACTCTACTAGACCAAGTTCCTGTAGTAAAATTTATTCAAGTCTAAGAAGTGGAATTTTACTCAGTTACAAGACTCATGAACAGTAAGTAAAGCCACAAATCAAAACCACTTTTTAATGCATTGGTAAAGAAGTTGCTTATGAACAGAACTGTTGGCCATATGCTGACATCTCTCTCATATATAGAGGAAGGAAGACAGTTAATACCAAGACTCAATGCCAGACCAGAGAGCCTTTTATGAGATCCCAAGGGAGAGAGTGGGACTTGGACAGGCAAGTGTCATGAATATAGGGAATGTAAATAAGAGTGAGCAGAACACTATATGACCCACATCGTACCCACAGAGAACATGGCCATGGCAGAGCACTCTCATGCCTCTGTTTTTATAGTCTGAATGGTGTGCTTCAATGCAACCATGGGCATTTCAGAAATATAGCAGACTGTTCTATCAGATAAAAATATGTTTGTATTTGAATAATATGCATCACAAGGCTCATAAAGAACATATTTTAAGAAGCTAGACTCACAACCATGCTAAGTCCATCAGAGTCTCCTCATCCAGGAAAAAAGATTTATTAACCTCCTCCCCTGGTGTCTGTACTCTAGCAATATTGACTTAAGGCATGCGTGTTTGTTTGTCTGCTTGTTGTGGTGAAATATTCTGAGTCGGTCTCCATTTAACCTAGAATTGTAATTATGTATAATTTTTCTTCATATGGCATCATTTGGAAAAAGGAATTGTGAGAGATAAAAACATCAGGCTACATCTGTCTTTGAATGATAGATGCTAAACTAGTATCACAGATTTTTATCCTGTTGAAATGTCCCATAGACAAAGATAAAAGATATTAGAGTAATGTAAAAGAAATTAGAGTTTTTCCTTAAAGACTCTTCCAAATATATTGATGCCAGACATCTTGCACATATAATAAAAATTGAATTAAAGATATCTTTCTAAATGCTTGCTTTAATTTTTATCTTCTAGACTTTTTAATTTTGCAGCAGAGTGGTGTTAGAAATATAAACAGCGATTTGCAAATTGCATCAGAAGACTTGGTATCATTGCATTTACTGCCATGAAGTTCTCCTATTTCCCTTCCACACAGGAATTCTGAGAGCAAAGTAAATCATTGCTCTCCCACAGCATGTCCTTTCATTGTGTGGGGCTGCCAGCAGGGCCTAATGAGGAGAAGTCCGGGCTTCAGGTTTGGTTTAGAATTCAGTGACAGTTTGATTGTGGGCTCAACCTTTTCTGCTGTTATTGGAATGTGAGTTGCATGCTGAATTAATGAGCAAAAATGAAAAAAAAAAGGTGAAAAGAGCTTGGAACATGCTTCATCTATTTCTAGCTCTGTTCTTTTTATACCGCCATATTTAATGTTGTATCTTGATAAAAATATTTATCATACATACGCATGTACACACTCAAGAGTGCATGTGAGTGTAAGTGTGTGGGTGGGTGGGTGTGCGCTTGTGTGCATGTTATAGTAAGGTAACTGTGTGGAACAATATAAAACACTAGGATCCAATTATTATCCAAAAATGCATTAAGGTGTATTCTACAGAAACCTCTGCTGATAAAACCTTTTTTGTTATTCTCACTTCCATTAAATCCCACTGCACCCTTCCTTCTTGCTACTCATCCTTTGCCTCTCAATAAACTGGGGGAAAACGTTTTCCGTTTATTGCTGTAAGTTAGTGCTATTTATATTTTAGAAATGCCAGATTCCTTTACAAGTCACTTGAGACCCAGTGGCAAGAATGAATTACTCTGAAATTTCTGTCTTTCTCCTGACAGGACTGCCTGAAAAGCATCTAGCCTGGAGCTGAATTCATTGTTATTTCACTATCTGTGAGCCAGCAAGAGACAGTTTTACAAATTTCTAACATACGGCACAAAATGATATTCAACAGAAACTTATTTTTCATTTTTTAAAAAATTCCTGGCTTTGACCAAATTAGTAAAGTCTGGCATATTTTGAATTGCTGAATGTGTGAACCTCTGTATGTCTCTGAAATTTAATCCTGTAATTATTGCTCTGAAGAAAAAAAAAGATTAAAGTTGATTGATCAACACATTTTTTGTATTTCCTTTTACCCTAAAATTGAAATGATGAAATAGCTCAGACATTAGCATTTAGTGTATGCTGGAGTTTGCAATATCTATGTTAAAATAATGGCTTGTATATTATAACAACCAGTTATGATATATGTGTGGATACTGTAGAGGTTGGAAAATTATGTGATGTCATATTTGAGGTATACATTGTGTATGTGTGTATGGGGGGGAGGAACTTGTGGGGGGAGATGACTTTGCATTCTCCAGTCTGGAAATTTCACCCTTCTATCCATATTTGCTATATCTATTTTGGTATTCACTATGTGTCTATTTTCTTTTATTGCCTTTATCATCAACCTTACATCTTCTTTAAAGGTGGCCTCTACACATAACTAGTTCATCCTTATTGATTTCTTCCTTGCCTAGTGTGGCTCGCATTTTTCTCTTTCTGTGTAAACCTGGTAATCTTTTATCCTGGATGCTGTCAGTAATATATAGTAGACACTATAATTGTTATGTGCCTCTAAAGAAAATTAAAGACTACCTCCTTTGAGATCGACAAGCGCTGAAATATCTCTTTAATAATTTTGGGCTTCACTTTGCTGCTTTGAGCTTCAGTGTACAATCCTCAAAGCACTGAGGGATTCGGGGAGAGGAAAGATCACAATTTGGACCGAATTTCAATTGGTCTCCATTGTCTTGTAACTCCCATAATCACATTCTGCTTTTTGAGAGCAGACTGCATTCAGTTCTCTGATTCTTTAACGAGAATAATTTCCCTAGAAGTACACACCTCACAATGAATGAATTGTGGCAAATTAAGAGACCAGAACAGATCACTCACAAGTCGGGTGCTTTATTGAAATTCGGCAAACATTTTAAACTCTCAAAAGCCTTCTCTCAGATCTGGGGATTTGATTTGGTAGGCATGAGTACTTGCACTGTAACATGAAAACCTGAGTTCAAATCCTCAGCAGCCACGTGAAAAGACAAAGCATGACCACAAGCAATTAGAACCCTAGTTCTGTCCCAGAAGACACAGAAGGATCACTGGGGTCTGCGAACTGCAAGCCCAGATCCAGAATCATGAAGAAAGTGACAGAGCCAGATGTCTTCTTTCCTTCTCTGGACTTACATGTACATAAAACTATACATGTCTTGCATACACATGTGAACACCACACACACACACACACACACACACACACACACACACACACACACACTGAAAATTTAAAAAAAAATTAGAATATTCTCTTAAGCACTACTATGGAAACATTTTTATGTGCATCCACCCAAATCACACTCAAATACACACATACATACACTTGATGAGATAGGTGAGACTGAGAAATATTTCAGTCTGTACTTCCCAGCATTATCCTTTAAAGTTCTGAACTCTTCCGTAGGAAAAGTAAAACATCACAAACTTTGACTATGTGATGTTCAATTCTATTTCACCTATTTTTATAACTAAATGCACCAGAGATAATTGTGTTCTTGAGTTGCAGCTGATGTTAGAATTCTTTTTCTGGCCTGCTGTGATATCTGGAGCCAGAGAAGCTTGTGGATATTACTAATTAATTGGCTCCATCCTTTGCAAAAGCCATCATAAAAAGGTCTGATTGATTAAATAATACCTTTAGTCAGTAATGAAGAAAGGAAGCTATTGAGAAGTTGGATTTTGTAAAACTGAAGCTATTTCACTATAACTTTTGTGGCTCTTCAAAGAAATTAGAGCTTCCTGGAAGAGAAACCTTCAGAATTACTTAGAACTGCATTGTTAGTATTGGTTAAGATGTATAGGTTAGGCTATTGTGATCCAGACAGATACCAATTTAATTTGCAGCAATTAGGTATTTATGAGAAAGATTTCTTCATGGGAAAAACTGAATGCTTATGAATACATGAAGTGAAAGAAAAGCTAGCTAATCACTTTCTTTTTTTAGGGTGGAAGTAAAGTGAAATCCACCTGAAATGGGACCTCCTGGATGGATATACTAATATGTATGACTATATGCAATTCTGCATCAACATACATGACCTTGCTTACATATATGACCTTGCTGACAAACTCTCTATCTAGAAACATAGATGTTTTCTGTGTATATTTATATAGAAAGATATACAGACAATCTCTACCTGAGAAGAAGCATGTATATTTTGTCTTCCTGTTCATTTACAGATAAATGTACACAAGGTTTTAAACAGGTTGGTGGTGTCCTTTTGTAAATTACAAGTAGACCCATGATACCAGGCAACTGTGATTTACCACTTGCTCAAGCCACCAATGTATTAGTGCTATTGTACACTTTATGCAATATACCTACCTCTCGATAAAATCCATATTCAACAATGGTCTAATTTTCCATCTCACAGAGAATGAAAAAAATAAAATATGTCCTCTAATGAATGGCCTTGTTCCAAGTTGTCTAACTCCTTCATCACTCTCTATCTGTACTTCCTGTCTTCCACATGAAGGATATCTGTGTACATTACAGGTCTGTGTCATGGCTCTCCCTATGACTTTTATTCCAGTATCACCTTTATTACTTTTACTTTCTCTCTTGATGTGATGAACATCCAGAATCAGTCCTTGTTCAGCATAATAACCCTCACCTGCAACCACAGGCACATGAAGTTAAGGCAAAGGAGTCAGAAGTTTGAAATCTACCCTAGTCAATTTAGTAAGACCTTGTCTTAAAGATTCTACTTAACAGAAGCATAGTCCATGGCTACTATGCTTAAAACCTTGAGCATAACCCATAAACCCAACCACAAAACAGAAGGAGAGACAGAAAAAAAGAAAGAAGTATATTTAATTAGTTTCTTAGATGAGAGAGTATCAAATCCAGGGTCATTTGTATACTAGTGAATTATTCTAACACTCACTGCCCCCATTTTAAAGGAAATCTCCCTTTAAACTCTTGGACAGTTCTCAATTTCTTTTCCAGAATCACATTGCCTAAACACTGTTTCTTCTCTTTGTTTCTTCTCTTTCATGTCACCACATATCTAGCATAATCTGGCCATTCTTTAGGGGTATTTCTTCTTGGTGCAAAAGGGAGGGGAGTTATGCTTGTAAGACGATGAACATGCACTGCAGAGCTTCCCATTCTCAGTACTTCTGCAACAACACCTAGTGGAATTTGTCATTAACATCCTAGTGATAGCTTGAGTCTACCATTCTGTGGCATTATCACCATTCATGGGGCTTTTTATCATATTTGATATATAAAGTAGGTTATACAGAAAAAAGTAACCAGAAAATAAACTTATTTTCATTTGATCTTCACTTATTTTCCAATTAGATCCAAATTAAAATAAAGGAACCTATCTAAACTAAATCAGCACCTACCTCCATTGTAGAGTGGAAAAACAAAACAAAAAAAAATAACTCAAAGTAAGGGAACTATTACTGTTTATGTTTATACATTTTAAGTGCCAGCTTCATTATCTTTAAGTATTTTGGGTATTGAATGTGCTATTCGTGTGTTGTTTTGTTTTATTGTCAGTCTGTCCAAACTAATACTTATTGCTAAACAACAACAACAAAGGAGGTGGCTCAGTGGGCAAAGTGCTTACTATGGAAGCATGAGAATCCGAGTTTGGAACCCTATATCTATGGAAAAGACAAACTGGCTGCATGTGTATGCACATACTCCTAGTTCTGAGGGGATAGGATAGGTAGATCCCAGGTACTTACTGGCTAATTCTTCTAGGCAAATGCAATAAAATCCAGACCAATCAACAAGAGCCTCTGTTTATCAAATGAGGTAGAGAATGATGGGGCAAACCAATGAATGTCAATGTTGGTCTTTACCCTTCTCCACATACACATAGACACATGCAGCCACATTACATGTGAATATGCCTGTAACACCACTCACAGATACATACAAACATAGTTATACACACACATACACACACACACACACACACACACAGAGAGAGAGAGAGAGAGAGAGAGAGAGAGAGAGAGAGAGAGAGAGA
>JADRCD010204783.1:25214-46949 GCA_019843815.1 Montemys delectorum | reverse complement strand
AAAAAAAAAAAAGAAAAAAAAAGAAATGCTCATACCCTTCAGTCCATTGGTACTACTCACTTGTATCTCCCCCCCCCCCCCCCCCGTAAACTACCAACCATGAAGAGCACTCACACCCAAGCACTTGAGACCTCACCAGTTGGTATCAAGATTGTGATTGTATGTGTTTATCTCAGTGAGGAATGCCTGAGACAAACCAAATATTTGGGACACAGAGGAAAGGCTGAGAGAGACAAGTTGATGATTTTTGTCTCTTGAGTAAGCAGGGCATGAATCAGACCACAGGGACTTGGGGATTTCTTTCATCTTAAATAAGTCAAGTTTCTTCCACTTTCTTCTATTTACATGCAACATACTCACCAGAAGAGACCCTGCTTTATTTTATTATTATTTTTTCCTAATAGTACTGGAAGTTGAACCTAGAGCCTTATGCATGCTAGGGAAATATTCTACCAACGACCTATAGTGCCAGCCCTGTTGTATTACTATTAATTTTTGAGCTGGAGCCTTCTGTGCTGTGCAGTGGCATGAAATTCGGAAACCTCTCCATCCTCCTTAGAACAAATGTCCTCACCCTGGGATTCCTCTGAACCACCCGAGGAAGCTTCCAGTGTTGCTGATTCTCAGCTCTTACCCCAGACCAACTGGAGTTTTTCGGTAAGTTTCTTGTGTATTGAAGACTGACATATGGTGTTTGGGAAGGTCTGACCAGTTGAGCAAGTCAGAATGATTGAAAACAGAGGTTTCCGTATTTGGGAGTGGAAGGAAGAAACAAGAAGAAACCATAAACAGGATAATGAGACATTAAAGAGAACAAAGCACTTAGTGGGAAATGAGAATATCACAGGGTGGGGAGCACAGATGTTGAAGGCATTGAGCTAGCCTATATAACACACAAGTGAAGTACATTGAACTGGGTTCAGTGGGGGCATATAGCCTGAGCATCCTGGAGGGTGAGTTTGAAGCTAGCCTGGGATCCATAGTGAGACCTTGTCAGAAAGGAAGCAAAAAAAAAGGAAGAAGGCAGGGACGGAGAGAGGGGTGATGTTCATGCAGCATTTCTGTATTACAGCCTTGTGATGGTTAGCTTTAACTTGTCACTTTAAATTGTCAATTTAAACTGGTTTGGTTTGTTAGCCTGTTTGTGGGGGGATTGTCTTGACGAGGCTAATTGATGTGGGGAGACCGACGCCATTGTCGCCACTGTCGGTGGCTCCATCCCCTAGGCAGGGGCTCCTGAGCACCTATTAAGAGTGGAGAAACTGAGCAGAGCACAACTATGCACATTGATTAACATGCCTGCTTTTATTTCTTTCTACTCTTGACTGTGGGGTGTAATGTGACTGACTTCTTCACGCTCCTGCCTCTGTGACTTTCCAACCTGGAAATGTGAGATTAAAATGAACTCTTTCTCCCCTAAGTTGCTCTTCGTCAGGATATTTTAGCCCAGCAACAGAAAAGACGCTAGAACAAAGCATCCAAATTAACTTGTGAATGATGACGATTGGGAAGCTGGACTTGATGGCACACCCCTTTAATCCCAGTAGTCAAGAGACAGAGGCAGATGAATCTCTGTGATTTTTTTGAGGCCAGCCTGGTCTACACAGTGAGTTCTAAGCAGCTAGAGCTACACAGTGAAACCCTGCCTCAGCATACCCCCAACCCTCTCACTAAAAAAAAAAAAAAAAAAAAAAAAAAAAAAAAAAACCCTTTCCAATGAGTCCTTCACACTGTCTTTATTTTTCCTTTGGTCTGTCCTGCCAAGAACACGTATGGTAGCAAGTGCCTCCCTCTGGAACAGAGCACAGACGAATTTGCCACCAGTTATAAGACATTCAGGTTCTATGACCCCAGGCTTCGCTGGCACAGTTCATACAGGGCTTGGATTCTTGCTCATTCTGCTGCCCAGTGGGCCAGACAGATATGAATTGATACACACAAGCTCCTGCTTCTGCTTTCCCTGTGCCATGTGGGAAATCCCTCCTTGGGGAGACAACTATAATGAGATCAAATCTCAGATGCTTCTCAGTTCTTAATAAAGGTGAGTATCTACAACTAACTACGGTCTGACATGTTAATGGCCGATCCTAAGCCATTATGAATTATGTACATGTGAATTCTGGATATCAAATAACTTTGAATTAAAAATACCCTACGTCATTATAAGTTCTGAATCTTTTTGTTTTGGTTCGGTTTTGGGTTTTGGAAGAAGGGGTTTCTCTGTGTAGCCCTGGATGTCCTGGAGCTTGCTCTCTAGATCAGGCTGACTTCGAACTCAGAGATCCACCTGCTTCTGCCTCCCAAGTGCTGGGATTAAAGGCGCATGCCACCACCACCCAGCTGTAAGTTCAGAACCTTACAAAGTTCTGTTGCCTGGGTGTGCAGTGATCAGCCGTGAGCCGTGGCATCTATGATAAGGGAGCGGGTAGGTGTTAGTTCTTCACGAGTTCCGAGCATTCCTACCTTTTTCAGGAGGGTAGGGGCTCTCTGGCTGTGAGGTCACCTTTGGTGTCACTACTGTTGGCACTGGACTGTAGTGAGCTAGGGAGGGGTCTCCTAGAGAGAGAATAGTCACATGGCATTTATGATTTCTGAGGGCAGAATCTGGGGGGCAGTTTTAGAACTAGCTACAAATAAAAATAATCAATGAATCAGTGCACATTCATTTCTGGCTTCCTGGGACAAGGCTAGAAAGCATAGGAAGTGAATATCAGTTTCCTGACTCAAATGTACAGCCTGTAAACTGCTTTTCTAGTATCTTCCACAGGTCAATCATCAAATATCTTTGTATGGGAATGATACATGTACCATCAGTTTTATCATACTAGTTTTTCATGGGGAAAACACAATATCACTCAACAGAGTTCATTTGTTTGGGGAAAATATTGAGCACACAAGAGCTAGGGAAAAACAGTGAAGGGAGCTGGTGGTGATCAAATGACCGTGGAGCAAGACCTCTGGATCAGATAAGACTGATTTAAAGATCCCTCCAGCCTTTGGGTTCTGAGATCCCGACGACAGGGCTGGAGTGATGGCTGTGGTACAAGCATAAGGATTTGGGTTCTGATCTCCAAATCACTTGTAAAACTCTGAGCAGGATGGCCCAGGCAGCTCTGCACAGCTCACTACTCAGCCCAGTCAGTGAGTGCTGGGTTCAGTGAGAGACGGTGTGTCAACAATAGGATGGAGAGGGACAGAGGAGGACATCCTAAGGTAGATCCCTGGTCCTCACATACATGGGATTCTTGCTGGAGCAGTACTCTCCTGGAAGACTATGGGCTACTTTTTTTCCCCCCTAGGGAGCAGAAGTGGGGTTAGTGTTCCTGGAAGCATACCACCAAGTGACTTCCATCCCCAAAATGCTGGCCTTCATCCAACCGTGGGTGATATTTTTTTTTTTTAAAGTTGATTCTCATAACCTTCATTGTTTTGTTGTTCTTTATTGTTTAGGCTGGGACTGGACCTTAGAGATCCATCTGCCTTCCGAGTGCTGAGATTAAAGGCATGCACGATCACCCCATATATATATATATATTTTTTTTTCCGATCATTGTTGTTCTTGAGCAACAATTGGACACTAAAGGTGGGTAATCGAGGGATACTCTGTTAGGTTTACCCAACATCCTAGGATCCAGCAAACAAGAACAGTGTATGTTCTCCCGCAGACTTCTGCCTTGTTAGAGATCCAAAAAGCTCTCGGGGTGGTGAGTTTGAGCACACAGCCTCATCCATAGACAAACCTCCTGCTACTGTCACATTAAAACAAACACCAATGGTTGTAATAGCTAACATTTACCAGATTCCACCTAATTCTACAAACCACTGTTGACATTACATGCATTTTCTGGGTGACCAACCAGAGTTCCAAGAAGCTAAGGGGTTTGCCCAAGGACACAAAATGGCTGAATGGCAGAGATAGGAGATGAACCAAGATTGGGTGACAGAACCCATTGCCTATGTATTCCCATTGGGGGCGGGGAGCTGCTGCTTCATGCTCTACAGGCTTAGTTAGCTCCAGATCTCAGAACAGATCTCTCTGGCTCTCACAGCTCCCATATGTCAGCTCTACTCTCTGTTCAACCTCAGTTGGAGGCAGGGGACAGTGTGGAGACTGGCTACTTACTGATGCATTTGAGGCTGGGAGTTGTCCAGTGGGCAACGTTTGTGTTCTTGTTGATCACACACTCAGTCAGAGTGGATGTGCCAGCTTTCCGCTTGAAACCAGAGTTACAGACATACCTCTCCCTGGAGTTCACACTATAATTCTTGACCCGGATGTCTGCATGCTCAATAGATATGGGGGTTGGACATGTGGTGCCTACAAAGTGCATGAGAGGGAAGAGAGACGAGAAGACTGGGTTTACTCATGGATGTCCTCATGGGAGCCCAAGAATCAGCTCTGTAGCTAGGATTGAGCATATCCCAGGGGACCCCTGAGTGTAGAAGCCAGGCACAAACACATGGGTATGGTGAGAAAGGACACCAACTATCCAAAAGCCTTCTAGGAGTTTCCTTTAAATTCCATCCAATCAGTGCAGCTGGATACCCAAGAGTCATCAGCAAACTCTCCCTTTACCACCCTCCCCCCCTCCCCCCGCCATTGCCCATGCATCTCCAAGCTCATAATATCTCTCGAAGCTATTCATCTTTTCCTATTTGGATCAAGCTTGTTTGAGGGATGTCACATTGTACTTTGGATCAATAGCAAGAGTCTCCAGACCAGTGTCCTTGGATGCCACCCCAGCAACCAACATAATTGTTAGCCAGGTGTACTTGACTTTTCTCTTCCTTGGGAGCCTGCTACTCTCACAGGGAAAAAAAAAACCAAATTCATTAAGAAGCCTACAAGGTTTTGGTCAGAATCTGCCCTTCTAGATGTCTTTCCCCTTTGGTTCCCCATAATCAAAGGCCTTTGATTCTTCCTGATCCTCCTTCTTCACAACCCACCACTCTTTCAGCTGACTATCTCCCACCAACCTTCTTTGCAGACTGCCATGCTTACCTTCCAAGAAAACCTGTATTTGCTTGCTGGTAACCTGAGTCCTAAGGTTCTATGATCTTTCCCATCTATATTTGGCCCAGTCCTATTTCAGCTCAACATTGTATTCTTGTTCCTACTACAGTACCTGGAAATACTAGATGCTCAGATATGTATGGAAAGAATTATAGTTAGGCTTGGTGTGGAGGCTCAAGCCTTTAATCTCAGCACTCAGGAGGCAGGGGCAGGGGCAGGGGCAGGGGCAGGGGCAGGGGCAGGGGCAGGGGCAGGGGCAGGGGCAGGGGCAGGCAGAGCTCTGTGAATTTGAAGCGAGCCTGGTCTTCTTAGTGAGTTCCAAGCCAGCTAAGGCTACATAGTGAGGGAGGCCTTGTTTAAAACAAACAACAGAAAGGATGATGGATAAACACTTTTCTTCAGTAACAAGCTGGAGTTTGACTCCCTGGTGTGATTTAGTCTGGTTTGTTTTATTTACCTAGATGTAGTCAGTTTTTCTGATTATTTCACATTTTCAGAAGAAACTAGGAACAAGACAAACTGTCCCAAAAATGAACTGCCCTAGATAGGTCAGCTCTCATGGTAGGCACACTGCAAAACTCCAGCTAAAACCGGCTGCAGTGGGAGAGGTCTGTGTGTAGAGGTAAGGAGTTTTAGAGCATGATGTCTGAGGGTTCTAGAAATAGATGAGGGGTTCAAAATATTGGCTATTTCTTTTTTTGTGTTTTCTTTTTTTGGTTTTTCGAGACAGGGTTTCTCTGTGTAGCTCTGGCTGTCCTGGTACTCACTCTGTAGACCAGGCTGGCCTTGAACTCAGAAATTGACCTGCCTCTGCCTCCTGGGCTTAAAGGCGTGTGCCACCACTGCCCGAAATATTGGCTATTTCTATGCCATAGTTGCGTTTGACTTCTTTTTAACCCCAGCACTGGGGAGGCAGAGGCAGGAGGATTTCTCTGAGTTAGAAGCTAGCCTGGCCTACACAGCAAGCTCCAGGAAAGCCAGGGCTACATAGAGAGACCCTGTCTCAAAACAACAACAACAACAACAACAACAACCAACATCAACAACAACAACAACAACAACAACAACAACCAACATCTTTATGTGTATGGATGTCTTGCCTGAATATACATGAATCACATGTATCTTTGGTGCCCAGGGAGTCCAGAAGAGGTTGTCAGATCTCCTAGAGCTGGAGCTACATATAATTTCTTTTTGTTTTTTTTTTGTTTTGTTTTGTTTTTGTTTTTTTGTTTTTTGTTTCTTGTTTTTTCGACACAGAGTTTCTCTGTGTAGTCCTGGCTGTCCTGGAACTCACTCTGTAGATTTGTAGACCAGGCTGGCCTCGAACTCAGAAATCCACCTGCCTCTGCCTCCCAAGTGCTGGGATTAAAGGCGTGCACCACCACTGCCTGGTTATGATTTTTAACTGCTATGTGGGTGCTGGGAATCAAACCCAGGTTCTACAGACAAGCAGCCAATGTTCTTAACCACTGAACCATTTCTCTACCCAGGCATTCCTTTTAGATTTTTAAATTTCATTTTATGCGTTTAAGTGTTCTTTTACCTGAACATTTGTGTGTGTGTGCTATATGTGTGCATTATGCCCAGTGAAGGTCAGAAGAGGGTGTTGGATGCCCTGGAACTTGGAATCTAGAGTCAGAGATGGTTGTGAGCCACCATGTAGATGCTAGGAACTGAGCTTGGCTCCTCTGCAAGAGCAGCCAGTGTTGTTACTTGCTAAGTTATCGCTCCAGCCTCTTCTTCACCCTTTGTCTCAGAGCTTGCCTGACTTCCTTTTAGAACATTTTTACTTAAGTTCACCAGGTTTGAATTTGAGACCGTTTGAGTGTGAATCCACCCACGTTTTCAGGGACCACCTTTTCATCTGCTGCTTTCTCTTTGGCTTTCAGACTTGGGGATTTTTATCAACAAGTTGTTTCACATCTTCTGAGTCTTGAAGTGTTCTCCAGAAGTCTTTTCAACCCTGAGCATCCATTACATACGTTGAGATAAAAGCCTTCAGAACGTATCACCGGAGAGGCTTTCAGCTGGGGAACGTGTTAGCAATAACGATAGCATAGTCATCGATGGCTGCCTCCTGAGAGAAAGGCAGTCGTCTCGTTCACGAGGCCAAATGTATCAGCATCCTCACGTGGAACTAGAGTCCCAGGGAAGTCCTGGAAAGGTGCGGGTCCTCAGTCTACAATGGAACCCTGAAGATACCAGCAAAGGAATTGTCTCATAAACAGAGCAGATGAACTTGCCAGCCAGAGGGAGGGCAAGCAGACAAAAGGCCAATGCTTCCTTCTTTCATGCCCTTTTCTTTGGGCTGCCACCAGAGGTGTGGCTCAGAAGAGCCAACCAAGAACCCCCCTCACAGGTGTGCCCAGGGGCTTGGGTTTTAGTTAAATCTCAGATGTCATCAGATTGACAACCTAGAGTACCTTGTCACAAGTCTGCATCCTGTCCACTTGACACACTGTTCACATTCCCCTGTGTCATGCTTCATTTCTAAATGAAAACAATAACCAGGTCATAATTCCACTTCACATTATATATAACTATAACCCACATACAACTGCAAATGCATTATATAATTTTAGAATATGTGGAGACTGTCCCATGCCAGGATTTCCCAGGTTTTAGCAGCACAAGCTAAATAAATTTTGACTCTCTATGAACCACTGACTCTTGGGTATTCTATTATTGCAATGGAAAATTAACTATTCTCGGACCTCCTCTTTCTTCCTCTTCCTCCTCCCTTTCCTCTTCCTCCTCTTCTTCTTCCTTCTCTTCCTCCTCCCTTTCCTCTTCCTCTTCCTCCTCCTCCTCCTCTTCTTTAGTGCTCTAAATCAAACCCAAGGCCTTGTGCTTGCTATACAAGTGTTCTACCAGGATCCTTCTAGAAGGAAGGCACTGGCAGTTCAGCCAGGATTGTGAGCTGCAGAGGGCATTTTTCTTTAGTTACTCCTCTAGCTGTGGTCTCCGAGTGCTGCTGACCTGCCATCCCCTCTTCTTGTTAACCACCTAGTCACAGCGTTTCGAGTTCCTTCTTCCTCGACCAGGGCCCTGTGCTGTTAATTCCACCTGGTCTGTATTTAGAGTCTTAGTCGTAGCTTTGTTTCCCGGGACGGGACGAGCTCATCACCGACGTGTGGAATCCTTGCTCTGCTGCCTTCTTCCTGTCCCCTCAGGTCCACCTTTTCAGGGATGCTCAGGAGTTGTATGTGGAACCATCTGGAGAGCTTGTTAAAAACTAGCTGGCTCCAACCCAGAGCTACTGAGCTGGAGGATCTGAGGCAGAGGCCAGGAATCTGGATTTCCAAGTTCCAGATGGTACAGGCCCTGCAGGTCCAGGAACAGGGCTTTGGGAACTGCTGCTGTCTACAAGTGCAGCAGAGCAAACGGTGCTTTGTTTACCACACAAAAGTGTGAACAGCAGCCTGCCCATACCATCTTCCAGGTCATGGCATTGACTGCACAAACGGAGATTTCTTTTACACATCTGTCTTTATATATGATTTCCTAAACTTCTACTCTAGGGCTTTAACTTAAAACATACATTTATTAATTTATGTGTGTGTGTGTGTGTGTGTGTGTGTGTATGTGTGTGTGTGTTGGATTCATACCACAGCACACATATGGAAGTTGGGGGCAAGCTGTGAGAGTCAGGTGCTAAGGGTGGTGGTGATCAAACTCAGATCTAAAGTCTACACCCTACAGTGTGTGTGTGTGTGTGTGTGTGTGTGTGTGTGTGTGTGTGTGAGAGAGAGAGAGAGAGAGAGAGAGAGCACGCACGTGTGTAGCTTGTCAGTTTCATGTGTTTAACTCCGTGTTTCTAAACTTCTAAATCCGAATTTCGGATACTTAGCTGTATGTTACATTGCTTGGGAAATACTTAGGGATGGAGTAATGGTGTGGGGTGGGAAGGAACCATCATAAAAACCAGTTCAAATAACCTTAAGGACATTTGGCAGCAGACCAGAATGGAGAACCCAGTGAAACATACTAGGCCTAACCTTTTATAAAATGTTCCCTCCTTCTGAGAAAGCCTGAACTATGAATGCCTGGACCTTTGGACCTGTAGGAGAGCTATTTCATTATTTGTGGCTGGACATTTTCCAGCTATAGATCAGTATCTCCGGAGACTTGTCAGCTCCCCAGGGAAAAGGCTGGGACATCTAAAGGAACTACCCTTTCTCATGTTTGCCCCAAGCCTGCTTCTTAACGTTATTGTTATTGTCTTTTCTTGGGCCAGCAGGGACACTGAGATCACAGTTTGTTTTGCTTCCCTCAGAGAACAGGCAGGCCCTGCCCTGGGTCATTTTGAAACCTTGGAGGTGAAGGAGCCTAAGAGCCCCTTCCTCACACAGGGCATTTCCCGCATTTGCAATTGTGGAGGTAACACATTCTGCACAGAACATCCTTTTCCTGATGGCTGAATTGCTGTAAATGCTGCTTGGTCCTTCCACACATCTGGAGCACTCCTGCTCTTGGAACATGGTGTACGGGGTGTAAAAGATGAAGCAGATGGACACAGCTGGGAGCGATAAGACATTGTGGTCTCACTGCAATGCCTGAGAATGTGCCGTTGTGCAAAAGTTCAAGGATGAGCAAGAATTAGCCAGACAGCTAAGAGAAAAGCAGGGCAAGCCGTCCAGTCTGCTCAACAGGAGTCGATACGTATCCAGAATGTTCCTGTGAAAGGACTCAGTCACCGCGTCCCTGCAGAACACGCTCATGGCTGGCAAACAGAGGATCTCCTCTCGTTGTCAGAACCTTGTGAAGCCTGCCCCATAGGATGGGATTTAAAAAAAAAAAAAAAAAAGTTGCAGCGGAAAAGAGGGCTCAGTGGTTCAGAGCAAATACTGCTCTTCTAGAGGACCTGAATACAGATACTTTCCAGCACTCACTCATCAGGTAGCTCATGACTACCTGCAACTCCAGCTCCAGAAAACCTAATACTGTCTTCTGGTCCCCTTGGGTATGCACACAGCACATGGCAGACACTCACACAGACATATACCTACACACAAATGAAATAGGAAATAAATAAATCTTAAAAAGAGTAACAAAATGAGCGAGTGACAGGAACCAAAGAGCTAACCGAAAGAGAAGTGAGCATGCCCTACAGTCTGCTCATCTGCAGTCTGTTGTTGCTCCTCCATCCTCTCCTCTGTCCTCAGCAAGGCCCAACATCTCTCTGCAGTCCTTCTTCCTGTTTGCTACCTCAGGCTTCATCCAAGCATCCATCTCTTCAGTCTTCTCCTATATTTGGTTTTAATCACACATTCTTTTTTTCCTAATGGGTAGAGTGCTTGGCAGGCGTGTATGAAGCCCTAGGTTTGATCTCCAATGCTGTTTTTTTATTTGTTTTGTTTTGTTTTGTTTTGTCTTGTTTTTGTTTTGTTTTGTTTGATTTTTCGAGACAGGGTTTCTCTGTGTAGCCCTGGATGTCCTGGAACTCACTCTGTAGACCAGGCTGACCTCGAACTCAGAAATCCGCCTGCCTCTGCCTCCCAAGTGCTGGGATTAAAGGTGTATGCCACCACCGCCCGGCCCCAATGCTGTATTAAAGCCAGATATGTTTGTTTTGTTTTGAAACGGGGTTTCTTTGTGTAGTTTCGTCTATCCTGGAACTCACTATGTAGAACAGACTGGCCTCATAGAGATCTGCCTACCTCTCCTGGGAGATTAAAGATGTTCACCACTACTGCCTGGCCTTAAAGCCAGGTATGGTGATTCATGCCTATGATCCCAGCACTCAGGAGGTAGAAACAAGAGGGCCAGAAATCCAAGGGTATCTTGAGCTACATAGCCAATTGGAGGCTAGCCTGGGCTACATGAGACCATCTTAATTACCTGCCCCCACCGAGAACTCAGTACTGTAGTTTCCTAAGGAGGTGCTATATTAATTTCGCAGCATATCCTTTCTAAGTCTAAATTGATATTTTCAACCCTTGCTTTTTGTTGAAAGTTTTTTTCAACATTTATTGCTTTTTTATTTATTTGTGTGTGTGTGTGTGTGTGTGTGTGTGTGTGTGTGTGTGTGAATCTTTGTTAATTACTTTCAAAGTTTACTCTTTGATTCTGTGCCTTTTACTAAATTGGAGACCCAGAACATCAACTTCCTGCTGAATCCCACAGCAACAATGTTATAATTCTAGGTCAGCTCAGGGAAGAAGTGATACTTTAGTAACAGGAAGTCTTCTCAAAAGCCGAACCTAGTATCTGCCCAGATTTAAGTCTTTTATGTTTTCTATAAAAAGTGTTTTATATTATTTAAATGTTGTATTGTATTTCCTATGCGTGCGTGCGTGCGTGTGTGTGTGTGTGTGTGTATGTGTGTGTGTGTGTGTGTAAGTCAGAGGACAACTTGCAGGAGTTAGTTTCAGGATTCGAACACAGGTCTTCTGGCTTAGCAACAAGCACCTTTACCAGCTGAGCCATCTCACCTTGAGCTTCCAGCATGCTAATCATATATAGCTTTTGTCAGATGTGCTAAAGGTTTCATTTTTAAAAAACTATTTTGATTTATTCTTTGATAGGTTCAGGGATGTATATAATGTGTTTTGATACTGTTCACTCTCCAAAGACTTCCTCTTCTCACCTGGAGACTGCCTCCAATCCCCTTCTTTTTTTTTTTTTTTTTTTTTTTTTTTAAAGATTTATTATTATACCTAAGTACACTGTAGCTGTCTTCAGACACACCAGAAGAGGGCGTCAGATCTCATTACAGGTGGTTGTGAGCCGCCGTGTGGTTGCTGTGAATTGAACTCAGGATCTTCGGAAGAGCAGTCAGTGCTCTTACCCACTGAGCCATCTCTCCAGCCCAATCCCCTTCTTTTTAATAAAGCCTTCATTCACTTCATGTCTTTTTAAAATATATACTGTGCTAGATGTTTTACGTCAAGACGGTATGGACACAGGCCAAAGTCAGCTGAGAGGAGGGGCCTCTCAGCTAAGAAAATGCCTCAGTAAGATTTCTTTTCGGCAGATCAGTAAGGCAGTTTCTCTTTTCTTTTCTTTTCTTTCCTTTCCTTTCCTTTCTTTTCTTTTCTTTCCTTTTCTCTTCTTTTCTTTTCTTTCCTTCTTTTCTTTCTTTCCTTTCCTTTCTTTTCCCTTTCTTTCTTTTCCCTCTTCTTCCTTCCTTTCTTTCTTTCTCTCTTTCTTTCTTCCTTTCTCTCTCTTTTTGCCAGTTTAAAAGTTTATTACAAGTGCACAATGGAGCAGATGTTACATGAACATCCAGGTACTTACTGTGTCCAGTAAGAAAAGACCGAACGTGAGAGAGTACTTGTCTACCAACTCCTTGGTACATCCTCCCCTCCCTCTAGACTTAATTATTACCTTCAATTTAATGAGTCCTGTGTGATTTGGAGTCTTTAAAAAAAAGCCAGAGTCAAAAGTGAACACGGCTAGAGGAGAACAAATCAGTTCCCACATAGTGAGCTCAGTGCAGATCTTTCTGCCAATTGGACAGCAGCAGGTATGTCCAGGCACACCCAGAAGCTGGTATTGCTATGCCCAGGCACACCCAGACGAGTGTAACCATGCACCGACTGAGTAGAGGACATCAGAATCCACACTCGTGATCCACACACAGCCCAGGTTATACAGTCCCACACATCTGTCCCCTCTTTGTGCTAAGAGCTATGGCCTGTCTGACCCACACGGCACAGTTCAGTCAGGGAGTGGCCACACAGTAGCACACAAGGTCAGTTCCTGGGCAGTGCAAAGGGTCAAGGTGGAGCACATGGTGGTTCAGAAACTATTGGACAAGAGACCTTGGTGACTTCTTCAGCAATCCCAGCCAACACTGGCTAAGAGATCTGAGCAGGAACTAGGGGAAAGAGGGTTACTGTGCACCACAGGGGATGTCCTATTGCTCGGAGAGAAGGTAAGGCCACAGGCTTACTAGGCATTGTATGAAGACGATGACACATTGCCACCACTGGTAATTGGGATTGGTGGGGGAGGGGTCAGCCCTCTGTGGGTGGTGCCATGCCTGGGCTGGTGGTCCTGGGTTCTATAAGAAAGCTAGCTAAGCAAGCCATGAGGGAGCAAGCAAGTAAGTAGCACTCCTTCATGGCCTCTGCTCAGATCCTGCCTCCAGGTTCCTGCCTTATTTGAGTTCTTGCCCTGACTTCCTTTGATAATGATTTGTGATGTGGAAGTGCAAGCTGAATAAACCCATTCATCCTGGACTTGCTTTTTGCTTGTGGCATTTCATGAGAGCAGCCAAAACCTCAACTAAGACGTAGATGACTAAAAACAAAAATTTTAATGTATATGGTATTTTGCCCACATGGATGTCTATTCGACTTATACACGCCCAGTGTGCCTGAAGAGGGCGCTGAACGCCTTGGAACTGGAGTTACAGACGGTTGCGAACCTGAGTCTCCTGGAAGAGTGACTTGTATTTTCATCTGCTGTGCCATGACACACAGAGTTTTAGTACAGCTGCTTCCATGAGCCTGGGTGTGGAGTTGTTCGTGGGAGAGTGGGCAACTTACCAGTGGCTACACCACTGGTAATAGAAATAGAAATGACTCCGCAGCTACCAGGGGGGGCGCATTTGAGGAGATTACAGGCATGAGCCACCATACCCAGCTTCATTATCGTATTATTTTAGAGGCTGTGTTTAAGGCACCACTGTTTCCCACCAAGTGATATCATGTTACCTCACACCTACAGCATAAGAACCTTAAACAGGGCTGGAGAGATGGCTCAGCCAGTAGGAGCTCTTGCTGCCTAAATGAGAAGACCTGAGTTCAAATCCCCAGCACTTACATAAGAATGTTAGGTGTGGTTGTGTGCATCTATAACCCCAGAACTGGAAGTGGGGAGACAAGAGGATCTCTGGCAGCCTAGCTCCAGGTTCAGCAAGAGACACTATGACAAAAGAATAAGGCAGGAAGTTATTGAACAGGAAATCAAATGTTCTCCTTTGGGCAGCAACACACACACACACACACACACACACACACACACCCTTAATAAGTATTCTCTATATATCCTTTCTCAGCCTTTGTGTTGTTATTACTATCAGCCATTTTCCTTTTAAATACACGGTAGTGCACCAATGTATTGTTATTATTTTTGTTTTGAAAAGCAAAATTATCTCTTGCCACCCATCAATTTAAAGAGGTATTTATGTTATTCTGATCATTCTCCGAGTGTTTTGTACTAAGAGGGCTGTGCATTAGCTACTTTGTGTTTCTGCTACAAAAGGAAGCCTATATTGGGTCTGTCAGTGAATGGTGCTCAGAGATAAACATAGGAATAGTTGATATTTGAGCGCACGAGTTTATCAAAATACTACAGCCAACCCAAACAGCCAAGTGGTGGTGAGTGACTTAATTTACAAAGCTAGATGGTTTTGCAATTACATTAGAAGCAATATATTTCATTGCAATAAATTTTCATTCCTTCAGCCTTAATAACACCTTTTAATACTATAATCTAAGGATATATATATATATATATCTCCTTAGATATCTGATGTAAGTCTACAGCCATGCCATACTGAACTCGATAGGGCTTGTCTGGTCTTGGAAGCTAAGCAAGGTCGAGTCTGGTTGATACTTGGATGGGAGATATCTAATGTAAGCAAGTCTCATCTTGCCTGGTAGATTACAAGCACTATGAAGATGGTGAGTGTATTTCATAGTTCCCTAGTATTCCTTTCCCAATTCTAAGCCCCATATACATATACAACAGGTTTTTATAAGTTGCGAGCTTATAAATCAGATGAAGTTATGGAAACTGGGACTTAGAGTCATGCCACTTTCAAAGTCCTCACATAGCCAGTCCTAATGATCATTAGCATGACACATGAGGCGACACCTCTTTCTGTTTCCCAGAACCTGTGGATCAGGCTTCTTTATCAAGTTGGTTTAGAGTCTAAGATGGGCAAGAATCCCTGGCCTACTCTTATATCTGGAGTTCAAGAGTGGTCAGGTTAATATGCCCCTCCCATTCTTAACATGAGGCCAGCATTCATTTCAGCATTTTCTTTTGAAAATGGATAGATGCTAAGATACTGAGAAGAGAAAATGCGGCTCTTGCTTTCTGGAGGCTCACTCTGACTGCAACATGTCTGAAAAGTTAGGGTATCTAGGTTTCCAGTAACCTATTTTTCTTCCTGGGTGAAGCGCCAGCCAACCCATCACACTTCCTCCTGGTGCAGTAAGTACAGGCTGTACTCACTTCAGCTCATTGCTCCAAGAACTCATCCATTTCTCTTTCCTCAAGTTCCTTAACTAGGTCTCCTAATCAGCTTCGAGGGTCAGAAGGCTGGGTGGTCACATGTGGTAGAACGAAACCTGTTCTGTATGGTGTGGACACGGCGGGACTTCGCTTGCTCCAGTTTCCCAGAGACACCAGCTCTGCTTCAGGATTTCTTTGTCACCCACGGAACTATTGCAGACACTGCAATCTCACTTGCAGCCCTCTGGCTCTCCTGACTAGTTTGCTCCCCTCCCGGCATGCCTGGAGCACATGTCTACGGTGCAGCCTAGCAATATACTTCCTCCACAGACCCGAAAGTCCCCTACTGTATTGCTCCAAAGAGTATCAAGGCTCACAAGGAGAAAGCCTTCCAGGAACATCTACTACCATAGGTGATGAATGACACCAAGGTCATTCCTAGAACACATGTGAAGGGACTCTATAAGAAAGAGAATCACCAGGGCCAGGCATAGTGACATACACTTGGGAGGCCAATATTTGTCATGGACAGCCTGGTCTACTTAGAGGATTCTAGGCCAGCCAGTGCTACTCAGTAAGACTCTATCTCAATGAAAGAAGAAGAGAGAAGAGGAATAGGAGGAGGAGGAAGAGGAGGAGGAGGAGGAGGAGGAGGAGGAGGAGGAGGAGGAGGAGGAGGATAAAGATTACAGTTTCCCAACATGTTGGCTCTTACATATTACCATGCTGAGACAACAGTCAGGAGGCATCTAATGCTGACCCACAGCTCTAAAAATAAATAATAGTTTAACTGGGTATGGCGGCACACACATTCCCATAATCCCAGCATTGAGGGGGCGGAAGTAAGGAAGGAGGGAATCATTCTTCACCTGCCACATGGTTTGAGTCTCTGTCTCTGTCTCCTCTGTCTGTCTCTCTCTCTCTCCCCCTTCCCTCTCCCCCTCCCACCCTCTCTTTCTCTCACATGCCCGGAATTCTCCTATCTTTGCCCTGCCTCTCACCCCACTCTCATGGATTCAGGTCCTCAAATCTGTGTGGCATGTATTTTTACCCACTAAGCCACCTCCTCAGTAGCCACCCATCTCTTTATTTGTTTATGTTTTTAGGTCTTAGTATAGAGCCCAGACTATCTTTGGACTAGAGATTCTCCTGCCTCAGCCTTCAGAGTGCTGGGATTACAAAACTACTCCGTTACATTTGGTGTTAGTTTACTGTTGACACAGTTACGACATGAACAAAGAATAATGACCGACCTAAATAAGCCGTACAAGAAAGAACAACAAGCCGAATAAGTCCATTTATAGAAAATACTAGAAAGTGCAACAAATCCAAAGGAAAAAAGATAAACTGTTGCAGAGTTGAGCAGGAGGTAAGAATTTTGGAGGACACAGAGAATTTCTTAATAATGGGTGTATTGGTTATGATGATAATTTCAAGAGTGTAACTTTCATGCTGAAACACAGCTGATGGCACCAGTGGAACTTGGGCTGCAGAGAGACCTTCCTCAGGCAGTAGACAGAATGCTTCCTCCAGGCTGAGCTGGACTGAAACTACATTCACTTTCAGATTACTTGAAATATGTGCAGGCTATTTCTGGCATCTCGGGACCATTCTTTGCTATCCAGTTAAGAGGAATTTACCAACAAAACCCAGCTTTACGGATGGGACATGGGCACTCAAGACTCATAGCCTTGGGAAAATGAAACTCCATAATAACCCCTACAGAGCCAACCCCAGGTGCAAGGAGACTGAGTCAGATGCCCGTCTCTGGGAAATTTTGCTTTAAAACACACTCAGGGGTAAGGAAATGCTAATTCACAGCAAAGTCCGTGGATGACTTCATTGTCCTCGGTCCCCAAATCATGTGTACATTTGCAAGCATGTGCTTTCCCGCACATTTCTGTACAGGGAGTATGTAGATTTTTATCAGACTCTGAAGAATTTCATGATTATAAAAAGATGTAACACCCCGGGTCGGAACCTTGCTAGACCCATCTCTCTTCTTTCTCTTTCCTTCTAGACCTATCGGAACAAAACTAGGAGTCTCACCATTCTTCCCGAGATTAGATCGGGGCAACACATTCTGGAACATGTAACACCCCCTCTTCCCTGGGAACACAGTCTCCCCTCCTCTTCAACAGTCCCGCCCGGAGCTGCCGGCGCACTTGAGAACCTGGCACTTGTTTCCCAGCGTTTAGATGCGCAGCCTGCCTGCCTGCCCGACACGTTTTCTGCCTTTCGCGGAGCGCAGTATTTTGCCCAGTGCCTTCCATCTAATTTACTTTGACCTGAAAGTCATGAGGGGTGATTTTTTCTTCGAGCCCCTCCTGGAACCCCACAGTCGCGACGACACCCCACAGCTGCGCGGGTGGGCTGGCAGAGGCACACGCACACACTTCTCTAAGTTCTTTAAGTCTTACCAAGCTCGTCAGACCTGCTCTCCCTAAGTCACTGAAACGCCAGTGGGATTGCTCTACTCCTTTGCACGTATGGCCCCGGGAGCCATCGTAGAACAGGGCAAGGGGCCACTCTCTTATCCGCGATCTCCCAGGCTCCCTCCACGTGTCTCCCCCAACCCCCGCCCCCCTCTACCCCCCAGACCCGCCGCGTTCCTCTCCAGCTGGACTCCTGGCTCAGCTCCGGGAAGATGTGACCCCCCTAACACGGATCAAGTTTAGATGGGCGTTGGGGTCCCCCTCTGCTCCCCTGTTCCGGCGTATGACGCTCCCTACCCGGCGTCACCCGCAGCGGGAGCAGCAGCAGTAGCAGCAGCAGCAACACCGGGAGGGCGTGGACTCCAAAACCCCGGAGCTGTGGCGAGGCCATGGCCGATCGTCCCCAACAGTGACCCAACGGGACGCAAGGCTGGGGTCCCTGGGAGGTGGCGAGCTCAGCTCCAGGACCAGCCGGCTGCTAAGGAGTATTCGCTTTCGCTTTTGCTTTAGCCCCCGGGATTGCAGAGAGGTGCGAAGTGGTGACAGATCTGTGACTCAGCATCCCCACCCCTGCTTTGGAAGAAGCCCCGGCAGCCTGCAGTGACGCCCCCTCCCCAGTGAAGCTGCTCCTGTCCCCCTAAGCGCGGGGCCCTCACCCGTACAAGCTGGCGATCTCTCTTTTCAAATTCCTTAATGCTGTTTTCGCTGCAGAGGCAAACTCCTTTGGGTCCACTCTGCCACTTTGTGCCCACACCTGACTTCACTTGTCGTCTGTCCTGGCCGCTGACCTTCAGATTGCAACTTTCAGAGTTTCTCTCTAGATAGTCCTGAGCTTGACTGTCCACGCTCTGTGTCCTTGGGCGACTGCGTAGGTGTCGCCCCAGTGCAGCCAAGGGGCAGTTCTGGGCAGATGGTAGATTCTACACCCAGGTCACTTTCCTGGTGCTCCAAGAAGCCGCTCCTGGCTGCCTGCCTGCAGTGGCGCTGGCAGTGGCTCAGGCCCAGGACACTTTGCCCTCTTCCGGCTGGCTGTACCTTTCCAACTCAAGAAAGGGTCAAGTGTTTGAAAGGGAAGAAGGGGTGAAGGGGAGAGGGAGGAGAAGGGATAGGAAAAGGAGGAAAGACAGGGAAGAGGAAGCGGGGAGAGAAAAAGATATAGAGAAGGAAAGGGGAGCAAGGAGGAAGAGGAGGGAGGAGAGTGGGAGGAGAGAGGGGGAAGGAAGAGGAGGAGGAAGAAAGAAGGAAGGTACGTTATTCATCTCTGTTCCTCATATTTAATTTCTTTAGTCAATAGACAACTTTTCAGAGTCTAAGAAAGACATCCCCTTCTAAGTGTGTGAGTTAATTTTTTTTTAAAAAAAATCTTTATTGGAATTTTAAGTTAAGCCCCATACTGTGGAGGATCAGATCTGGGGGTTGGGGGTGGGGACACGACACACTGAGTCCTTAGTCAGAAATGCCCTTAAATATGTAGATGTGGCGTTAGTAAGACAGGCACACCTGGCTTTCAGTCGATAGCTCCCTAAATACAATCTGGCACCATAATGAAGAGAGAATATGCGCTGATTCTGTTTGGAAAGAATGTAGTGATGTGTGATTGAAGTCACTCATCTCTTAGGCATGGTAGGAAAAGGTAAGCACTATACTTGTGCCCTCTTCCCTAAAGAGTTTCAAGATTGGCACAATAAATATGAAATACTCACAATAAAAATTCAGAGAGAGGATCAGAAACCACATATTCCAATCTCTTATTGTCAATGAAAAACCTGGAGAGACGGTTCAATGGTTGAGTACTGGATGTGCTTCCAAAGGAGCTGGCTTCCAACACTCACATGGTGCACATCACTGTCAGTAATTCTGGTTTCAGGGGAATCCAGCTCCCTCTTCTTTGTGCACTGCATGCACACACTGCACCAACAAATGTATAGTCAGCGTTCACACATGTTAAAAAGAAGTATAATGAATACCGACATTTAACGTGCTTCAAACTTAGAAACACTCTTTTTGTGATGGACATTTTCAAATATCAAAACTGAGATATGTGGTGGTTCACACGTCTGGAGTCCCAGCTCACCGGAGGCAGAGGCGAGAGGATCAGAAGCCAGGCTTTTACTACAACAGAAACTTCATTGCTACACACCTGAGATTCTGTGTGTGCTATGTGAGGAAATTAACATAGTTTCCTGGTGTCTCCCTCGGCAACTCAGTAAGTGTCCTTACTTTTTTTGGAGCCAAATTGGGATTTGTGGTTTCTGGACAATGTGGTACAGGGTTGAGTATAATAAGATATTTTAAATTCAGGATTCAGAGGAGGAGTTCAGAAAGTTAAAACACACTTTAGACCAGGGGTGGGTGTGAGGGTTCTCTAAGAGGGAGTCACATTTCACTGCCTTTACAATAGTCACATAGAGAGTTTTATTGGGTGTTGAAGCTTTTTTTCTTCCAAGAGAGGTTGAGGACCCTATTGATAAGTATGGTTTAGATCATAGGAAGGCAAGACACTTTTTACCACACCAATGCTAACAGTCTTTTTGAGATTCTCCCACAAGATCCAGGAGAGGAATGAGGCCCCACCCCAGGTCACACACACACTCAAGCCTTAAGCCAGGGTCGTTGTTACTTTAATATAACATATCTATACATGAAAGGAATGATATTTCTATGTCAGCAACATTCACAGAGAATGTCAATTGGGTTGGAATGATTGCTTCCTAGATGGTAAAGCTTTACCCAGTAGGGGGCTCCGTCTTGTGTACCCTTAATTTTGCTTGTCTTTCTAACCTGCCTCAAGCTCTGTCTAAAAATCTAAAACAAAACCAAAAAGGCTGTGGTTGTAGCTCAACTGATGGAATGTTTTCCCAGCATGCGTGAGTCCCTTAATTCTTATCCTCTACACTGCATAAAACTGGCACATGCCCATGATCTTAGCACTGAGAGCTAGAGGTGAGAGAACCAGGAGTTCACGGTTAGCTTCGGGTACAGAGAATTGGAGGCCAGCCTGGGCTGCATGACACCCTGTCTCAAAAATAAAAGAAGACAAACGCAACAAGACCATTAAAGCCACCTACTCATCATCCATCCAGATGGTGACCACAGCAAGTCTACTATTTCATCCAATCAGAGACAAGACAATCCCTCCAACCGAAGCCAACATGGATGCCATTCTGTGTCCTCCCAAATACTCAAGTGTGTATGTAGGGGTGATACATTAAAATGAAAAAATTAGCAATACATCTTAGTAACATCAAGCATCTCCAATAAGACTAAAAAGATTATTGAACGCATAAGAAACATATAATGACTCCTGGGCTGAGTATAGTGGTATGTGCCTGCAGTCCTAACACTTGGGGGTGAAGGCTGGAGAATCTAGAGTTCAAAGCCACCCTCACCTATCTCACGCCACCCTGCCAAAAAGACTTCTTCCTACAGTCAATGAAGTCTATAGAGTTTTCCCTGTTACTGTTTTCAGGATCTTGTGATCCATATGGGATGAATTCAGAGGAGACACAGGAGACAGGGCAGAAATCAGCAAGAATTAGTGTAGAATAGTATGAGTGACTGTCAAGGGTTGAGAGTGGATAGTGACAAAGACATGTTTCTGAGAGAAGCACTCTCACAGGGCCAAAGAGGCCACTGAAGAGAAAAACTCCCTCATAGGATGTCTATGAGCAATATCCAGACATTGATGACCTGTAGGCTTTATAGCACTTCTTAAACTCTCTGGAGCACATGCCTTACTGAGGGGTGGTTTCCTGCCTGGGTGATTTAAGAGTTAAGCTCATTTGACTCTACTCTTAAAGGGGAGGATGAGGGTCTATTTTTGTCCTTTACAAGTAATATTATGGCGTCTTGGGCAGTTTAAAACATCATGTTCCCATCCAAGGCCAAAAAGAGGACTCAGATCCCATTCTTTTGACCAATAGTTAAGAGGCTGAAATTTAACTTCCTAGTTTTCAAGATGACGATTGTGAAAGAGAAGTCCACCCTCAATGGCTAGAAGCCTGCTAGTATGTGACCTAAGTCCTTACTTTGTAAACTTTATTCTCTCTCTCTCTCTCTCTCTCTCTCTCTCTCTCTCTCTCTCTCTCTCTC
>JADRCD010204783.1:6638-25204 GCA_019843815.1 Montemys delectorum | reverse complement strand
CTCTCTCTCTCTCTCTCTCTCTCTCTCTCTCTCTCTCTCTCTCTCTCACTCTCTCTCTTTTTCTCTCTCCTTAACCTAAAGAAAGAGATGCCCATAAACATACAAGAAGCCTATAGAACTCCAAATAGACTGGACCAGAAAAGAAATTCCTCCCGTCACATAATAATAAAAACACCAAATGCACTAAACAAAGAAAGAATTTTAAAAGCAGTAAGGGAAAAAGATCAAGTAACATATGAAGGCAGGCCTATCAGAATTACATCAGACTTCTCATCAGAGACTATGAAAGCTAGAAGATCCTGGGCAGATGTCATACAGACCCTATGAGAACACAAATGCCAGCCCAGGCTACTATACCCTGCAAAACTCTCAATTACCATAGATGGAGAAAACATACACAATATCTTTCCACAAATCCAGCCCTACAAAGGATAATAGATGGAAAACATCAACATAAGGAGCAAAACTACACCCTAGAAAAAGCAAGAAAGTAATCTTTCAACAAATCCACACAAACCTAATTCCACTTCTTACAACAAAAACAACAGGAAGTGACAATTACTTTTTCTTTTTTTCTTTTTTCTTTTTGGTTTTTCGAGACAAGGTTTCTCTGTGTAGCCCTGGCTGTTCTGGAACTCACTCTGTAGACCAGGCTGGCCTCGAACTCAGAAATCCACCTGCCTCTGCCTCCCAAGTGCTGGGACTAAAGGCGTGCGCAGCTGCTGCCACCCAGCAACAATTACTTTTTCTTAATATCTTAATATGAAAAATAATATTACCAACATATCCTAATTGATTGAAATCCAAAAATATGAGGAATTAGGAATTTGTTGATTGTCATCCAATGATCTCTCTAATTTGATAATTGGAGAAATAGGTTCAATATTGTACAATCTATATACACTTTCAGCTTGTTTGTTTGTGACAGTGTCTGGCTGTGTACAACATAAGGGTCTTGAAATCTTGCTTCTCCTATCTCAGCCTCTCTATTAGTAGTATTGTTTATTTCATGTTTTTACACTATACTATGGTTTTCAGAACAGCTTATATATTTCAAAAGTATTTATATACCCAAAAGGAACATACACGATTAACTAGGGAGGTTGATTGTAAGAGAACAACAAAGAGTGAGACTGAATGCTTTGCTTGATGTTTGTAACTCTTGTATCAAGTTTGAAGAAGAGGACTTTATAAGTTACTCTTTCTCTGAGATGAATACTTTTCCAAATTACCACAGCTAATGAACCAAATTCTTACCCTCACCCAATGTCTGTGCCACCCTCCAAGCAGAACCATTGTTCATTGAAACAGTTGGTGAATGACTTTATAGATAGACCATCTTAATACATACATCATTTTTTTAATGAATGTAACCTGTTCTCTGTGGACTGAGAATAAATCACTCACTCAATTCAAATAGCTTTGATCATAGCAGGAAGTCTGTATCCAAAATTCGTGCCTACAATTCATTTCTTGGTGCAGCAGAACTGTCAACTCTCAGCTTAGCTACGATGGATGTAAAATCCTTTGGTGATGTGAGGGTCATTGAAGTACAGCCTTATTACGATGAAATCCAATGTCTAAAAATTGTTCTTATTTTGGGCTTGTACCACAGTAAGAGCCAAGATTTTAAACTCTACTAAATACAAAACAAACAAACAAAAAGACTTTATATATTTATGTTCATTTAAGAAAATACTAGTAGTGATGCATTATTTTGAAATATACAGTTAATATGTTTGGAGTTATTTAGAGTTTATATTGAGAAAAATGTAATGGTATGTCCAGGACTTGCTATGGTAGGAGAATTGGGTTCTGATGATGTCAAGTAACTTTGGTTTGTGTTGTTTATTTTCTTATGCTTGCCCCCCGCCATCTGGTTATCTCTAGTGCTACCTGCCCTTGCTAAATCTGACTGGAGCCTGTCCTTCCTGTGATCCTGGTTGTGTCAGAACTCCTCAGAGTCAAGCTGTCTCTGTGATCCTGTGATTCTGGGATCCTGTGACCCTGGGCTTGTTAGAGCACCTGGGAGTGGAGTTTCCTCTGGGTGTTGTGGGACTGGCTGTGGAGCTTGAGCCCAAGGTCTGCTCAGGACACCAGCCCAGAGAGACCGGAAGGAACCAGAACCACTGGGCTGACGGAGTTCCTGTGTGCTTGTTCCCACTGGTCCCAGTTACTCCTGGTGTTGGGACAGATGGTGGGTCCTCCTCACCTCTGATCCTGGATGTGTCAGAGCACCTGGGAGTGGAGCTTCCTCTGGGTGTTGAGGGACTGGCTGGGAGTGACACTATTAAGAGATGTAGTCTTGTTGGAGTAGGTATAGCCTTGTTGGCGTAAGTGTGGTATTGGTGGAAAAAGTGTGTCACTGAGGGTGGATTTTGAGGTTTTAAGAGATTAAGCTAGGTTCAGGGTCTTTCTCTTCCTGGGATCTGGATGTAGAACTCTTGACTTCTTCTCCAGCATCATGTCTGCCTGTGTGCCATCATACTTCCTGCCATGACAATAATGAACCAAACTGTAAGCCAGTCCCAATTAAATGTTTTCCTTTGTAAGAGTTGCTATGGTCACAGTGTCTCTACACAGCAATAGAAACTCTAGCTAAGATACACATCATAAATTATTTTAGCAAACATGACCTGATGTAAATTATGACTTGAATATACATAATATAAGCATAAGAACAACCTAAGCAATAGCAGTAATTTATAGGCTCCAATTCAAGCTCATCATCTGGAGAACTACAGATTTTTTTTAAAAAAATCTATGATAAGCCAGGTGGTGGTGGCGCACGCCTTTAATCCCAGCACTTGAGAGGCAGAGGCAGGCGGATTTCTGAGTTCGAGGCCAGCCTGGTCTACAAAGTGAGTTCCAGGACAGCCAGGGCTACACAGAGAAACCCTGTCTCGAAAAACCAAAAAAAAAAAAAAAAAAAAAAAAAAAGTCTATGATAATGTAGGTAGGCAATACATGAAACTGTTCTTTAGATCATAATAGGAAAATCTTTATTAAATACATTGTAAGGAAATGGCAGGAAACAACCAGAGTACAGCTGTAGAGAACAGTTTTAGTTGGCTAGTATGCACTTCTGGAAGGTTGGCATGAATCCCTATAATTTCCAGTTGTACACTCTCTGACATGCAGATCTGAGTCAGGAAAGTAAGGATAGTCCCAGTTGACCGGTGTGTGTCAATAAGGTTTAGGCCTACAGCTGTGTGGTGTGAGATTATAGCACTCCAGGATTAACAGTTTCTAAGACTCCTGAACCGCCCGGCGGTGGTGAAGTACGCTTTTAATCCCAGCACTTGGGAGGCAGAGGCAGGCAGATTTCTGAGTTCTAGGCCAGCCTGGTCTACAGAGTAAGTTCCAAGACAGTCAGGGCTACACAGAGAAACTCTGTCTCAAAAAAACCAAACCCAAACCAACCAATCAATCAAACAAAAAAAGACTCCTAAACCTAGCTAGTGTAAATTCCTCATGGCAACCAGCCTCATTTTCTGCTCTTTTTATAGTGACCTCTCTTCTACATGTGTATATAGTGATATTTTGTAAAAGGTCAGTGAGAAGGGAAATCAGAAAAAAGAAAAGATGACTTAAGGCAGGTAAGTGTTTATTTAGTAGAAAAGCCACAGGGGTGGTCTTTGTAAGAATCAAAGCTCATAGTTCACTAACAAGATGTGGTTGTTATAGGAGAGAAGAGAGGGTCAGAAAATAAAGTTGAAAAGTTTCCTTTCTTGTCCTACAGTTGGCCATTGGTAGGGATAGACTGTGAATTAAAGAATTCTAAGTGATCAAGCGATGTGCATTAATTTATGCCATCTTGTTATTTTTGTGGTGTTTTCTTGGACCTCTTTTGATCGACTGTTCTGGAACGGTTTATTCCCTGTGATCTCTTGAGTGTGTTTATCGTTATCTACAGACCAAAGTATTCCTTCTGGTGTCTTATGTAGAGATGGCTTGGTGGCCATAAAATTATTTAATGTGTTTTTATCATAGGTTTTTTAAAAAAGATTTATTTATGTATTATATATAAGTACACTGTATCTATCTTCAGACACACCAGAAGGGGGCGTCATATCTCATTACAGATGGTTGTGAGCCACTATGTGGTGGCTGGAATTTGAACTCAGGACCTCTGGAAGAGAAGTCAGTGCTCTTAACTGCTGAACCATCTCTCCAGCCCCTCACAGGAAGTTTTTATTTCTCCTTCAATTTTAATCATAGTTTTGCTGGGTATAATAGCCCCAAGATTTCCTGGTATAACAATAACATGAATGTTATAGGAACAACCAACTACTTTCTGATTGCACTTAAAGCCTACTCCACTAATTAAAATTCATGCCTGGTACCATTAACTATAATTAACTATAGCTATAATTTCATGGACTAGCTAGATCATAGGTCTTAGGGGGGAAAACTTAGTACTCTTATTCTGATAAATATACCCAGTAAGAAACTACCTTCTAGGAACTTATCTTTCTACTCATAGATTTGTGCATTTTCAACCCTCATCAGTGAAGATTCTTTTTGTAGTAGATTAATACTGAGTTCACAAATGGTCAGTGTACTGGCTGGTTTTGTGTGTCAACTTGACACAGGCTGCAGTTATCACAGAGAAGTGAGCCTCAGTTGGGGAAGTGCCTCCATGAGACCCAGCTGTGGGGCATTTTCTCAATTAGTTATCAAGGGGGTAGGGCCCCTTGTGGGTGGTGCCATCTCTGGGCTGGAAGTCTTGAGTTCTATAAGAGAGCAGGCTGAGCAAGCCAGGGGAAGCAAGCCAGTTAAGTAACATCCCTCCATGGCCTCTGCATCAGCTCCTGCTTCCTGACCTGCTTGAGTTACAGTCCTGACTTCCTTGATGATAAACAGCAATGTGGAAGTGTAAGCTCAATAACTTTCCTCCCCAACTTGCTTCATGATCATGATGTTTGTGCAGGAATAGAAACCCTGACTAAGACAGTCAGTGTACAGGGAATAAGAGACTGTAGTATTCACCTCTAAATGGGATATCTATATCACACCTCTCCGCCAAGGCTTAGGGGGTCATCATAGAAGCAACAGCCAGAGGAACAGACATCTGCAGACAAACAGTATTTGATGGACATGACAGGGCACTTGCACACATGAACTCACAATAGCAGGGACTGCATGCAAGTCCTGCATGGAATCAAGGTAGCCAAAATACCAGCATGGATGGAGGAAGATTTCAGGAAGTCCCACCCCAGCCTGAGAAGCAATTGGCAATTGGTCACTGATGGCTGTTGGGGAAAGAGAGAGAGAGAGACAGAGAGAGAGAGAGACAGAGAGAGAGAGAGACAGAGAGACAGAGAGAGAGAGAGAGAAAGAGAGAGACAGAGAGAGACAGAGAGAGAGAGACTGTTTTTTTTGTTTGTTTGTTTGAGGGCTATAAACCATGAAAGGCTAACAATGAGCCAGTTTTTTTTAATTATACATTTTTTACAAATAAAGAGTATAAACTATTATTAAGACACTATCACAATGAGTTCAAAATTATGCTGTATTTGAAGGCATCTTTTTTTTTCCTGTGGTTTGTGCATTATTCTTCCTGTATTCTGATTGAAGGCATCTTTTAATCACATTTTAAGACATTTCTTTTAATAATGAGGCTTTAAGAATGTTCTTGCTTGAATTAGATTTGTTTCCATTTTCTTTTTCTTCTTCTTCTTTTTTTTTTTTTTTTGGTTTTTCGAGACAGGGTTTCTCTGTGTAGCCCTGGCTGTCCTGGAACTCACTCTGTAGACCAGGCTGGCCTTGAACTCAGAAATCCGCCTGCCTCTGCCTCCCAAGTGCTGGGAGGCATGCGCAATCACTGCCCAGCTCTGAAGCATTTCTTGATTGATGATTGATGAGGGAGAGTTGAGCTCACTGTGGGCAATAACATCCCTACACAGGTAGTCCTGGGTGCTATAGAGCTGGAGAGATGGCTCAGCCATTAAAGAACACTGACTGCTCTTCCAGCGTTCCAGAGTGCAATTCCCAGCAGCCATGTGGTGACTCACAACCATCTGTAATGGGATCTGATGCCCTCTTCTGGTGTGTCTGAAGACAGCTACGGTGTACTCCTATACATAAAATAAATCAATAAACCTTTGAGAGAGAGGGAAAGACAGAGAGAGAGAGAGAGAGAGAGAGAGAGAGAGAGAGAGAGAGAGAGAGAGAGAGAGAGAGGGAGGGGGGGGGAGGGAGGGGGGGGGGGGGGGGGGGAGGGAGAGGGAGAGGGAGAGAAGGCTGATGGATTCATGGGGAGAAAGCCAAGAAGCAGTACTTCTTCATGGCGTCTCCATCAGTTCCTGCCTTGAGCTCTTGCCCTGACTTGCCTTCATGATGAGCTGTGAGCTTCGAGGCTGAACACAGCCTTTCTTCTTCAGCTGGTGAAGTAGTGTCTGCATCTGGACAGAGGGATGGGGAGCCCTCACTGCCCTTTTTGGACTGACACCTCTGTGGACCATGACCCTTTACAGTACTGTGAAGTTGGAAGGAGCCAGTTTTCTCTCCAGCTGTCTCCATGTTCCTTGGAAGAAGCGGGTCAAAGGGCAACATGTGGGAACTGTTTCTCTCCTTCTGCCATGTAGATCCCAGGGATCAAATTCTACTTGTCAAGTTTCATGGCAAGTGTCTTCCTTGCTGAGTCATTTTGCTGATGTAGAAGAAGCATTTCTGTTCATTAGAAAGCCAGCAATGCCTATTAGAATTGTTTAAACTAGACAAGACTTTTTGCTTTCGTGACACCTGGTGGATGAGGCCAGATTTACCCCAGATTCAATGAGGAAGCTGTGATTTCTTGTTTTGAAAAGTTTTAAGTAGATATATATGTTCATTGTACATAATGATGAATTTCATTATGACATTTTATTTTATTTTAAAGATTTATTTATTATTATACATAAGTATACTGTGGCTGTCTTTAGACGCACCAGAAGAGGACGTCAGATCTTGTTATGGGTAGTTGCGAGCTACTATGTGGTTGCTGGGATTTGAACTCAGGACCTTCAGAAGAGCAGTCAGTGCTCTTACCCGCTGAGCCATCTCACCAGCACCTCACTATGACATTTTAATACATGTATATATAATGCATTTGGGTCATTACCTTCTTGTCCCCCTCCCTCCTGCTGCTGATGGTCTCTTCTCATCACAGATGTACATGTACATAGGATGCTCTTGGCTCACACTCATGCTCATTACCCTCTTGTCCTCTACCACTGATCTCTTTTCTCATTACAGATAGTTCTCCTTCTATTTCCACAGGGTGTGTGTGTGTGTGTGTGTGTGTGTGTGTATATGTGCATGTGTGTGTATGTGTGTGTATATGTGTGTGTATGTGTGTGTATATGTGTGTGTGTGTATATGTGTGTATGTGTGTTGCATACTCACAGAAGCTGTGATTGCATGCTCACAACCTGCATAGGGCCCACCAACACTCCATTGTAGAGAATAGGGGGCTCCCTGTGCATTTATAGACAGCTAATTTTCTTCAGTGTTGTAACTCCTGGTAAGAAGAAAGTGTTTCTGAACACTCCACCCAACTGCATCCTCTGGCCTTTATATTCTTTCTTCACCTTTCTGTTCTTTGATCTTACATGAGCCTTGGAAGAGGTGGTACAAATGTCCCATTTACAGCTGAGCATTCAACAGTCTCTCTGTCTGTCTGTCTCTGACTCTGTCTCTATCTCATCTCTCTCTCTTTCTCTGTCATCTGTTTCTCTGTCTCTGTCTCTTACTCTGTCTCTCTGTTATCTGTCTATCTCTTTGTCTCTGTCTCTGTCTCTGTCTCTGTCTCTGTCTCTGTCTCTCTCTCTCTCTCTCTCTCTCTCTCTCTCTTTTTCTGGATAGGTTTCACTATGTAGCCCTGACTATCATGGAATTTACTCTATAGATCAGGTTGGCCTTGAACTCACAGAGATCTTCCTGCCTCTGCCTCCCAAGTGCTGGGAGTAAAGACATGCACCTCCACCACCCAGCTCAACAGTCTCTGACTCCGAACTTTGACTAGTTATAAGTCTCTACAATAACTACTTGTCACGGCAAAAAAGAAGCCTCTATGACCAAAGTTGACCAAATAATATTCTATGGGTATAAACATAAATATTCAGGAGACCATTTGACATCTTGTCCATTTGGCAAAACGACAGCAGATGCTTCTCGATAGAGCCTATGGCCTTCCTGGCCTCTGACCTTTGATCAAGGTTACTGTACCAGGCATGAGTTGAACGGAACAGGCCTCAAATCTAATTAGAAAGTAGTTGGTCATCCCATAGTAATCATGAAGCTGTTGAAGCAGTGGGCATATATTGCCTGCCAGGTTAGTAGTATAACATATAGGATTCATAACTGAGTAAGACTGTTGTTGAGCTGGGCGGTGGTGGCACACGCCTTTAATCCCAGCACTCGGGAGGCAGAGGCAGGCGGATTTCTGAGTTCGAGGCCAGCCTGGTCTACAGAGTGAGTTCTAGGACAGCCAGGGCGACATAGAGAAACTATGTCTCAAAAACCAAAAACCAAAAACCAAAAACCAAAAACAAAACCAAAAAACAAAACAAAACAAAAACAAAAACAACAAAAAACCCCAACCAACCAACCAAACAAACAAAACAAACAAAAACCAAAAACCAAAACCCAAAAAACCTCAAAAAAAGACTGTTATTGAGAATTCTCTGTCACAGCTTACATAGCATCTTCTAACACTATGACAACTAGAACAGTTATAATTACCATGTGGGTCCAGGAGTCTGTATATCAATCACACCCAGCTAGGTGGGCTTCAGTAACAAAGACTTTTCATTTAGGGTTTGTAACCACACAAATGTGTTTTGTATTTGAGCTACATTGTATCAAAAATTGGCCAAGAGTATATTCTAATTGGTCTTTACACCCTGATACACTGATAGAAAAACCAAAACCAAAACCAAAACCCTTATCTTTAAACTTACCAGGCAGTGAAAGCGAAAGAGTTGTTGGTGAGGCAGGTGCTGTCTCTTTAAGCTTCAGCTTGGGGAATGGATATGCGTGCATCTATCCATACTTCTTGGTTAAATCAAATCACATAACCTTGCTTAAGCTTAAGAGTGTGGTATAAGCTTAAGAGTATTTCCCTGTGTGGGTCACCAAAGATGTATGAACATTTGTACCTGCTTTGAGATAGCATCATGGGTAGACCTTGTATCCCATAGGGTGTCTTTTAGGATTTCTTTGAATTTGTAATTGTTAACTATGATTGTCAACTTGATTGGATTTAGAATCATCATGGAAACGCACCACTGTATGGGTCTGTGAAGATACTTCTGAACAGGGAAGATCCATCCTGAAGATGAGTGGTACTATTTCATGGGCAAACTGGCCACCACTATTCATCTCTGTTTCTAGATTTTAGATGTGACCTGCTCCTTCCACATCTCTTATCACACTTTCCCTGCCAGGATGGGCTGCATTCCCTGGGACAGCAAGCCCAGACAAACCCTTTTACCCTTAAATTGCTTCCTGTCGAGTGTTTGATACACATACATACATACATACATACATACACACACACACACACACACACACACACACACATACACACATACACACACATACATACACACATACACACACATTCACACACATACACACAAGACATCTTCAGGGATGGGAATTGTTGGAGAGGAAAAGAAATGGCCATGACTCCCAAATGGGTCCTTTGTGGAACAAAAATACCATGTGTTTTTCCTAAGATGAGGAAACAGATTGGCCTTCGAACCTAGGGTATGAGCCATAGTTTAGAGTCATAGTGGTTAGTATCTGATTCTAAGCCCTTGGTGTCCTTGTTTGAACATTTTTCACCCCAAGTTTATTTTCTTTACCCACTGCAATAATTTCCTAGATTAATTATTAACTCAATTAGAATTCGGTTTAAAATTTGACCTCGGGGTCAAAGATGCAGATTATGGAGCCTGCGTGTCTCTGAGTGTCCATTCAACTCCCAGGACAGTGCTCACCTGGAGACTCACTTGGCTGCAGGCCTGTGGCAGGGTCCCCGAGCACTTTCCCCTGAGAGGTATGCCTGCTCATGCCCTCAACTAACCACTCCTCACAAGTTGGGCAGGTAGGAACACTTGGATGTTGTTTGGACCACATTTACTAAAGGAAAATTCAGAAGGATGTCTCTAATTCTCCCTTGTTTTCCCCCCGAGTCCAGTCTGCAGGACTTGTATTCATAGTGGTTGGTCTCAAAACACAGCTAGACAGTTCTAAGACATCAGGTATCTCAGTTTAATAGGGAGTCGGGGGTTAGAACTGCCTCTCCCCCACAACTCACAAAGCATCAAGAAGACTGAAGCTTTGGCCCAAACCAATCACTCTGTATCTCTCTCCCTTCCCATCACAGAGAGGCTGTGAGTGGATAAGAAGGAAACCAGTTCTGTTGTTTCTTGCTCCCCTACTTTTCTGATCACACAGGACGTGCGATGTTTTTCAACCCAGCAGATTTACAACTAGTGATTTTAAGTTCCCCAGTTCATGTGTAGGTGGTTACAAGGGATGTGCACACAGCCCATTTCCTTAGCTTGTTAGCTGGAATATAGAATGTCACCCATTATCCCATGACTCCAGCCATGGAGTTTCTGCATGTAGTGTTTCCAAACCTCCATCTTGGTGTGCAAGGATCAGAGGTTCCTCTTGTCGACATTTACCACTAGAGTTCAGTTTATCTGGGCTGTTTGCTCAATATAGGGGACAGACCTTACAACTCTAGTTGCAACTTTGGAGGGGATGGAAAAAGGGAGGATTCAAGAGTATCCTAATACACTGGTGTCTATCTCAGATTTTTTTTTTTTTAAAGTCTGGTTGTCAGAGTGCTTGCCTAACCAGCACTAGGCCCTGTGCTTTATTTCCAGTGTTGTGTAAATGGAGCATGGTGGTTTGTGCCTGTAATCCCAGCACTCAGGAGGTAGAGACAGGAGGACCAGAAGTTCAAGGGTATTTGTCGATACATAGGAAGTTCAAGGCCCAAGAAAAACAAGTTTATAGCTGGGTAAGTTGATGTGCACCTGAAATGCCAGGAAGCTTAAATAGGATTGCAAGCTCCAGGCTAGCTTGGGCTGCATAGTGAGATGCTGTCTCAATAACAAAAACACCAAATTTGTAGGTTTTTTTTTTTTCTCTTCTATGTCACCAGCCATGTTAAGTTTATCCAAAGACCAATTTAGCTTCGTGAAGCCTGTATCCCCAAGTTCTGCCTCTAACATATAAGTGTTGGGGATTGGTTTCAATGCTTTGAATTAATCTAGTCCCCCAAATCGGGAATCTGCATGTCCAAACGCTGAAGGTTCTTGTTCCCAATTGGTTTTTGATCAATCAATAAAGAGCCAAAAGCCAATGGCTAGGCAGGTAGACTGAGACAGGACCTTTAGATTTGTGCAGACTAGGAACTGGGAGAAAGGAAGATAGGAAATCTCAAAGACTCAGGGGAGAAGGATGGGATGTAAGAGCTGCAGGACAGAAAGCTGTCCAGTCATGTAAGAATTCAGGTAAGTAGCCACTGGACACTTCCCCATTGGGCCTGGGGTAGAGGGGAAGGTTTAGGAGTCCCAAGAATACCAGAAGAAGCATTTACTAGTAGGGGAAGATTTTGAAGTGCTCAGCCTTTAAGCTAGTCAAAAATTAATTGATGTGTGTGTGTGTGTGTGTGTGTGTGTGTGTTTTCTAGTTCCTGTGTGTAGCTAAACTTGCTGCTACATATAAGTGCTTTGTGTGTGTGTGTGTGTGTGTGTGTGTGTGTGTGTGTGTGAGAGAGAGAGAGAGAGAGAGAGAGAGAGAGAGAGAGAGAGAGAGAGTTTTCCAGGCTACTGGGTGTGTGTGTGTAGCTAAACTTGCTGCTACATATAAGTGTGTGTGTGTGGTAGGGAAAAAGCCTGTACTATGGTGCACATGTGGAGTTAATGGAGCCAGGTCTCTTTTTCTAAACATGTGGGCTCTAGGGATTGAATTCAGTCATCAGGCTTGGCAGCAAGAACCTTTGTCCACTGACCCCTTACTATAAGGTTTTGATATGATATATGGCCAAGGGACCAGATTCAAAAAATCCAAATCCTCAATATTACAGCAGAAGAGGCAATGCATTTTATTCTTCATCCTTGAAGAGTAAAATGGAAATAAGAGGAAAGGCTTTAGAAATTCCAGAAGCTTTCTCTTTCTGATTCATGACTTACCCAGAAACCCCATGTACTGGCTGGTTTTGTGTCTCAACTTGACACAAGCTGGAGTTATCACAAAGAAAGGAGCCTCCCTTGAGGAAATGCCTCCATAAGATCCAGCTGTAAGGCATTTTCTCCATTAGTGATCAAGGGTGGGAAGGCCCCATTGTGGGTGGTGCCATTCCTGAGCTAGTAGTACTGGGTTCTATAAGAAAACAAGCTGAGCAAGCCAGGGGAAGCAAGCTAGTAAGTAACATCTCTCCATGGCCTCTGCGTCAGCTCCTGCTTCCTGACTTGCTTGAGTTCCAGTCCTGACTTCCTTTGGTGATCAACAGCCATGTGGAAGTAAGGTGAATAAACCCTTTCCTCCCCAACTTATCCCTTCTTTTAAAAGTATTTATTTATTTATTTATTTATGTATTTATTTAATGTATGTGAGTACACTGTAGCTATACAGATAGTTGTGAGCCTTCATGTGGTTGTTGGGAATTGAATTTTTTTTAGGACCTCTGCTATCTCTGGTCAACTCCACTCGCTCAGTCCCTGCTTGCTCCAGCCCAAAGATTTATTTTTATTATTATACATAAGTACATTGTAGCTGACTTCAGATGCACCAGAAGAGGGCATCAGATCTCACTACGAGTGGTTGTGAGCCACCATGTGGTTTCTGGGATTTGAACTCAGGACCTTTGGAAGAGATGTCAGTGCTCTTACCTGCTGAGCCATCTCACCAGCTCCCCCACCCTCCCACCCCATAACTTGCTTCTTGGTCATGATGTTTGTTCAGGAATAGAAACCCCGACTAAGACACCCCACGAGATGGGAATGTCTCCATACAAACTCATGCATTTCATCTCATGAACTTACCTGCTGGTGGGGAGATGCCATATCAGGCAGAGAGTCACTCAACACAAAACAAGTAGTTACTTGAGCCTGTTGAGTCTGTTCTACATCAAATGTTCATTCTCTCTCTCTCTCTCTCTCTTTCAGAATATTTTGATCCTAATATTACCATAACATTATGGGAAGAGGTTATGTATATAGTTGATAGCAGTACAGGTGTTAGTGATTGTTAATTTTGTGCTCACAAGGTAAAAGTCATGGCCTCAACTGAAGTGGGTTTTTTTTGACCAAAGTTCAGTCCAATGCAATCAGCCACATTGCAATACTTCCCTGGTGTTAGACAAATGTCTAGACTTCTTCAACTTTGTCTCCTTGTCAAACTTAAAGCGGGCTTCTTGCCATTGAGAGTTCTAGCTCCCACCACACACCTACCGGTAAGAAGAGCTAAGAGAGGAAATGCCACTTATGTTCTCTTCAAGGCATACCACAAGCATTGCACACACTGCCTCTACTCCTATCTCTGTGTTCAAAGCTTAATTACATGGCCACATATAGCTTCAAAGGAGGCTGGCAAACATCATTAGCTTGGGAGAAAGATGTTCTGTTTTACTTTTCTGTAGCTGTGAGATAAACATCATGACCAGCGCAAGTATGGGTAAGAAATGGTTTATTTCAGCTTATACATCTAGGTCATAATCTATCATTGAGAGAAATCAAGCAGAAGCCACGGAAGTACACTGCTTATTGGCTTGCTCACTGGCTCATGCTCAACCTGTTTGCTTATATAACCCAAGTCTTCCTGCCAATGGGTGGTGCCATTCACAGTGGGTTGGGCCTTCCCATATCAATTATAAGTGAGGACAATCTGATCAAGGGGAGTCTTCAGCTGAGGTTCCCTCATCTCAGATGTCTCTAGATTGTGCCACATTGGCAATATCAGAACCAAAAGACGTGTTCTTCTAAAACACTGGCTTTTATTACCAATGGGAAGAAGGGAAGAATAGATATAGGGTGCCACTGGAGTTTCTGTCACAAGGGTTCATTTTCCATTGCTTTACATCTCGTGCTTGGTAATTTCCACATCTCAGCTGTACCCGAGTCTGGGTAAGATGCTCACATGAGTCTCCAAACTATGTCTTATCTTTGCCTTGCTTACGTTTTTCATCACTGTGACAAGACGTCAACCCAGATAGTGTAGGGAGGAGAGGTGAGCTCTAGCTCAGTTTTAGAGGGTACACCACACAGTGGCCAGTGAGGCATGGAGGAGGGACTCTGTGGCAGCAGAGGTATGTTGTAGAACTCCTCAAGTGATGGCTTCTGGGACAGCAGAGAGGGAGACTGGAAGCACGGCTGGGCTGTCTCTCTCAAAGGTTCACCTTCAGTGACTCTCATCTCTGTAAACAAGGCCCCACCTCTTGAAGGTTCCAAAACCCAAAGCAGTGCTGCTAGCTGGTGTTTGAACACAGGAGCCTGTGGGGGCCATTTCCAATCCAAACCACAACAGCCTTTTAGCATAATTTGTCAGACCTTCTCTATGTTATTAAAAAAATTACTAAAGCCACTCAAAACGATTGAGGATCCCCAAAAGCATTCTTAATGTAAACTTGTATCTATCAATATTAATCATTTTAAAAACTAAAACCAAGAAAAATTTAAAATATTATTTATTGATTATTATTAATATTTATTAATATAAACAAGATAAATCCATTATATGTTAACAACAGAGTGATGATATCATGCATGTAGCTTCTAGAAAATTCCACCCTACACTTGTGAAGGAGAGTAAAATAGTTAAATCTTAGTATTATAAAAAAAAATTTGTTATCATAACCCCATCTCCCATAGTGAGTAATGACAATAAAATTCAATTTAATGGGGCTGTAGAGATGGCTCAGTGGTTAAGAGCACTAGCTGCTTTTTTCAGAGAACAGGGGGTTTAAATCCCAGCACCTACATGGCAGCTCATAACCACCCGATCCAGAGAAATCCAACATGTTCTTCTGGTCTCCCTGGGCACCAGGCACACACATCATGCACAGATATACATTAAAAAATAATTTTAGCTGGATGGTGGTGGCGCACGCCTTTAATCCCAGCACTTGGGAGGCAGAGACAGGAAGATTTCTGAGTTCGAGGCCAGCCTGGTCTATAGAGTGAGTTCCAGGACAGCCAAGGCTACCCAGAGAAACCCTGTCTAGAAACACCCCCCACCAAAAAAAATTAATTTTATACAAGTAAGACTGTCTTTATGGAGAGGTTGAGGGGTAAATTAGGGTTTTGCTATGTAGGTGAAGCTGACCTCAGACTCATTGCAATCCTCCTGCCTTAGTCTCCTGAGTGCTGGGCTTACAGGTGTGGCCCACTACTCACTGCTCTTTAGGAAGATTTTAACATTTTTTTTCCTTTTCTAAAATTAGAAGCTTGAGATTCTACTTAACTTTCCTCCCTGCCATGCCCCCACAAAAGACGTATTTTGGAAAGGAGAGACTATAGATAGGAGAAGTCTGGTTCATACTTAGTCACATAAAAGACTCCAAATGGCTCTGTCTGACCTTTGAAATTTCTTCATAACACTTTCCAGACTTTTCAGAAATGAAAACTGATAGTTTAGGCTTCTTGTGAATCCCCTAAAAAAAAAAAAACTGTTAAACATGAACATCTGACTTAACTCATCTGAGCGGAAATCTTACGCAAGAGATTGAACAAGAATTCGATCAAGAGTCTGGGCGTCAAAACCAGTTGCTTTTGGTATCCGTGGAAGAAGAGGGCACACAGGGATAGCCCAGTGCCTCCTAAAGTGTGACCTAGAGATCAGCATAGAGACACCACCCAGGAACTTGTGAGAAATCCAAATTCTACATTGACTGACCCAGAGACAGGCTGGTTCTGCAGTCTGCACAGTCTGCTTTCGCAAGGCTTCCTAGTGATCTGGATTGGGGCGCGTGGGGGGCGGGGATTACCTGAGGATGCCTGGGGTATCCAGTCTATAGTTAATCTTTTGTATAATCACCACCCCTCTGCTTCCTTCTTCCTTCCTCCCTTCTGTAAACTTGAAAGTATTCATTTTCCCCCCCAGTGTTTTCATGATATGTACCAAGTCTGTACCTGCGCCTTTCATGTTCACCTGTAAGCATCAGATTAGTGCAGGCTAAACGGAGAGTACAGTTGACAGCAGTCCCAAAGAAACCAGCTGGTAAAGCATCTGATCCTGAGTCCATGTCTTGGGACTTCCTTTAGCCTTCTGCTCCTGGCATGGACCCTAGACACAGGCTTCTGAATAGCGAAGCTCCACAGTTCCCATAGCTTCTCCACTTTGTTTTTGATGTGATCTGAGAACTGTTCGGTCACAGTTTCTCTTCTTCAGGATGTCAAAACTGAAGGCTGGATGGAAAAGGGGGGTTTCCTTCTGGGATTGAGTTAAGAGCATAGAATCATCTTTGCCAGCCCAGAGTTTTAAAGGCTGATCAGTAATGGATGAAATCAGAAGAACCAGTTAGGCAGACAGAAGTTGAGAAAGGAACCAGCCAAAGCATGTAGCTAGGATGAGCTTATGAGAGCAGAAAGGAAGAAGGAAAGCGGATGGGTGGGGGTGGGCAGGAACAGAGGAGGAGGAAAAGGAGGAGGAGGAAGAGAAGGAGGAAGAAAAGGAAGAAGAGAAGGAAGCAGAAGAGGAAGAAGATGAGGAGGAGGAAGAAAAGGAAGAAGAGAAGGAAGAAGAAAAGGAAGAAGAGAAGGAAGAAGAAGAGGAAGAAGAGGAGGAGGAAGAGGAGGAGGAGGAGGAGGAGGAAGAGAAGGAGGAAGAAAAGGAAGAAGAGAAGGAAGAAGGAAAGCAGATGGGTGGGGGTGGGTAGGGACAGAGGAGGAGGAAGAGGAGGATGAGGAAGGGAAGGAGGATGAAAAGGAAGAAGAAGAGGAAGAAGAGGAGGAGGAGGAGGAAGAGGAGGAGGAGGAGGAGGAGGGGGGAGTATTTACATTAGTGCTGGGTTTTACTTGGGCTTTTCAAACTGGGTTGTAACAGTGAAGTCAAGCTAAAGCTACTTTTCCTATATTATATGTTACATGAAAAGTGACCACACCACCCCAGCTCCCATCAACATATATACATGAAAACAAAACACACAGAGCACTGTTGGGCCCTCTGTCTTGTTAAAGCTTTAGAACTGCTGCATTGAAGTGGTTAGATCCTATTCTTCAATGGCAAAGTCCAGTTTAGTGATGGAGTTGCCGTTTCCTGATGCGCTGTTATGTCCCAGGACGTCAGAACTTTCTAGAAGCCAAGGGATCAAAAGGAAACACCTGTTGAGTGAATGTTTGACTTCTCAGATTTTGCTTGAGCTTCATGATTCCCATCAGCTTCCCGTGGGCTCTCCAGCTTGCTAGATGGTCCTTCTACTCTTCCTCCTGGAAGAAGATGAACTCCGTCACAGCCATGCATGCCGTGGTATACTAAGAACAACACGGTCCCCACCTAAACCCATGTGAACTGAATAGTCCCCTTGAACCCTAGCTGAGATTCTAAGTTTGAATTCTACCTCAGAATCTTGTTACCCTTCCACATAACAGAAACCAGCCTCAAGCATCTGCATCCCCCCAGAGGCCCAACACTGGCTGTCCACTCAGTGTCTGCTCTGTGCATTGGTAATTCAACCCAGTGTGTTAAGGAAAAACAAAAAAACAAACAAACAAACAAAAACCTAAGGGTCATCTCACAACACAGCTAACTCTAGGCTGGATATAGAGCTGAGTGGGTCTGAGCAAGTAGATGTCCTACTGGGCTGTGCTTGTGGCTAACATCTAAGGGGTGTATTGCTTGGGACTCCCAATTTACATTTCATGGTAGGATCTAGTGGTTACAGAGGCTCCCTGTCTGACAAACCCAGGGCCCCTCTCTGACTCATCCCTCTTCCATACTCACTATTTTTATCCAGCTTACCAATCATACTAATTCTCTCAGTTCTTTTCTGTACCCCTTGGTTTGTTTCTTCCACCCAGTCAAATCCACAGACCCACAAAAAGCACACTCATCAACTTTGATGTGGATTTATTCCACCATAATGCAATCATATTGTCGACACACCGCCCACAGTAAACCTGGCCTGTGTACGGCATGTAGCTCACCCAGAAGTCCAGGATTACCGTTTCTCTTCGAGGTGAGGTGATCTGAGGCGTTACCATCATCAGCCTCTTGTCCCACCTCCTCAATGCGGCCTCATCTTCCATGACAGAATTTCCGTCTGTCCGGGCAGTGTGGTATCATTGTGGCCATGGTCCCTATTCATTTTACATCCTATAGCCCAAACTTCTCCCAGGCATCACCATACAGTTTCACAGTTCCATAGGCACTGCAGCTTCCTCTTTCCAGGGGCTGTTTCCTGCCTCGTTTTATCTGACCCTTCAGAGGCCATCGGCTCAGTAAGCTGTCTTTGGATCCCATGCAGATTAAATGTCCTTTCTGCTTACATATCTCCATCTTAGACTTTCAACAAATCTCCCTCCCTCCCTCCCTCCCTCCCTCCCTCCCTCCCTCCCTCCCTC
>JADRCD010204782.1:34934-47920 GCA_019843815.1 Montemys delectorum | reverse complement strand
GAGAGAGAGAGAGAGAGAGAGAGAGAGAGAGAGAGAGAGAGAGAGAGAGAGAGAGAGAGAGAGAGAGATGCACCTGTCCATGGAAACCAGTGGACAACTTGGCTGCCATACCAAACCTATCTAGTTTTTTGAGACAAGGTTTTTCATTGGCCTGGGCCTTCCTGAGTATGCTAGGGTAGCTGGCCAGCAGGCTCCAGCCATCTTTCCATTTCTATCTCCGTCTCTTGGCACTGGTATTTACAAGTTCATTCTACTGCATCTGGCTTTCTTAGACGGGTTCTGGGCATTGAATTCAGCTTCTCATGCTTGGAAGGCGAAGACTTTACTGGCTGAGTTATTTTCCTGGCTCTGAAGTCACCTGTTAAAGGCAGGCACATCTCTAGGTTAGTAGTGATTACAGAAGCAGAAAGCCACAGTCAAAGCTGTCAGAGGGGAGAGGTGTCAAGGACTCATGTCATAGACTCAGGAACATGAGGGACATAAACAAGGTGGAGGGGGTGACTATGAAGAAACACAGTATAAGCAGAAGCAGTCCTCTTCCTGTGTGTGAACATCAGTGTCTGAAGACTTGAATCTCCACACACAGTCTGCTCTCTGCACAGGCTGCCAGCCAGGGTTGACAGGAAGGATCACCTTTAACTGTACCACACTTAGGGGAGACTGAGTTTTCAAAGTCAGCTTTGATTAGGCACTGTGATCATCCTCTTCTCCAACCTTTGAGACTCAGCTATGTATCTGAGCTAGGTTGCTGCCATGTCTGGCAAGCCATCACTGGGAACTTAATAAAGGCCATAAAGACTCATGGTAAAGAGAGCCTTGGGGAGTCAGTCATACTTGAGAGAGAACTACATATCAGAGGAATGGCCAGCCCAAGGGGTGGGCTAGGGTGCAGAGAGATTTTGATTGTGGTGTTAAAGTGAAGAGAGGGTGTGAAATGGCAATGAAAGATTAAAGCAGGGGTGAGGGTTGGGAGAGCTGACCTGGAAGATGGGATGGTGCCCACCCACTAAGCCCTGACTCACAGCTTTCTTTAAGGCAGCTGTACCAACACCGAGTCCCTAAGAAATCTTACCTGTCAGTCTCTGTCTCTAAAAGAAAGTAAAGACTACCATTTGTGCCCAACTCTGTTCTGCCTTTGCTTTGAGAACTGGCATCTACCCCATCACAGGCAGGGGCTGTTTTGATTTACTTTGTTTTAAAATATATTCTCCCATTTTCTCTGTTAAGTTTGTCATGAAAATCTGGTAACTTGTTTTGCAAGTCTGAGGGCATCTTCTCAGCATTACCTCAATGTCCTATCTGAAGCTCCTGTCTACCTAATGGGACAAGTGGGAACTATAGTCTTAGAGGGCTAGATATGAGCTCTGGCTTTTTACTAATAACATACCAGATGTATTTGGAGGGAAATATCTTCTTTTGGTATGCATTTTTCTGTTGATGGCAAATTGGCAGATCACCCAAGGTGGTTTACACAGGGCATTTCCAATTCTCATCTCTGGAGGAGCCGATGGAGAAGGACTTGGAGACTGGAGAGAGGAGGTTGAACAGCCAGGTTGGTGGGGCATCTCACCCTCTTCTTGAGTCTGAATCAACTCTGAATTCTGAACTTCTCTCTAGTTGATAGTGGGAATTTTAAGGGCTCGGTGCCATCTGTCTGGTCCTCTCCTCCCTCCATGGAGTGGGAGGGAGGGGTTGGGAGTGGTTATGCTTCCCTTCAGGACCAGGGACTCCCAGAACCCCTGGCCATGCTTGAATATTCATGCCCTTTCTTTTACCCTGCTTTGTCTCATCTTCCCAGCTGGCCTGTCTCCAGGGTCTGAGCCCCCAACCCCTGCAGGAGGAGGTCAGACCCCATTACTGCCACGTGGTACAGCTTACTATTGTTGACTCTTAGAGAAGAATAATGTGGGAGAGGCCGGAGGCAGGGAGAGGCTGGGGATGGGTACTCCAGTTCCACCAAGACCCTTTTGGGAAGTGAAAGGAAGATTTGTGATGCCAAATGTCAACAGAAAGATGGATGGAGGTGCCCAGACTGTGAACTTTGTATTCAAAGTGGGGGTTATGGTAATGAACAGTGACCCTGGAGATGGAGCTGTTGGGGGTGGAGTCACCTCTCCTAACAGAGGTGGTTCCCAAGCTGCCTTCTATGACTCTCTGTCCCTTTGACGGACACCCTTTGTCCCTCGGCAGTCTGTCATTCTGTTTCCAGCACAGCTAGCCATTGATTGATTATCTGTGTTCAGCACAGAGCAGGTCACCTGCTGGGGGAGTTTGTTCATGTTCATGCTTTGGCTAAATAAACAATAGAAGAAGCAAAAGCAGTTTATTTGGGGCTTGGGGCTTAAAAATTATTACATTGATTTGTGTGTGTGTGTGTGTGTGTGTGTGTGTATGTGTGTGTAAGTTTGAGGACAACTTGTGAGAGTTGGTTTTCTTCTGGGCTCCAATTCAGGTCCTTATATTTGGCTACAGATGTCCTAACCTGCTGAGTTGTCTAGCCAGCCTGGAAACCAACAGCATGCCTCATGAACATGAATACAAAAAATCCTACAAACTCAGGTATGTCTAAGCCAATGGCATGTAAATGGGATAATATAGCAACATGACTGAGCAGATGAACCCCACTTAATATTCTGCATGGTTTCTCATACAGGGTTCCCTATTCTGTAGTATTTGTGTGTGTGTATATGTGTGTGTGTGTGTGCATGTTGTTTGTGTGTAGTTATGTGTGTGGTGAACAGAACATATACCTCCCCCAACCCCTCTGTGTAATTGTGCCAAAGGACAGCCTAAGGTGTTGTTCCTCAGGAACTGTCCAACTCGGCTTATAAGACAGGGTCTGTCACTGGCCTGGAACCTTCACATAGGCTAGGCTGGCTGTCTAGTGAGTGCTAGGACCCTCTTGTCACCAGCTCCCAGCTCAGAGCTTAGAGTTGATTCAGACTCAAGAAGAGGGTGAGGTGCCTCACCAACCTGGCGGCTCAGTCTTCTCTCCCCAATCCCCAAGTCCTTCTTTATGGGATCCTCTGGAGATAAGAGTTTGAAATGCCCTTTGTACACCATCTTGGGTTATCAGCCAGTTTACCATCAATAGAAAAATGCATACTGGTTCCCAGTGCTAGAATGACAGGCAGACACCACAAAGCCTGACTTTTTAAGACATATATTCTAAGGGATCAAACTCATCTCCTTGCCCTTGCAAGACAAGCATTTTACCTGCTATGCTTTCTCCACAGCTCTGCCTTCTTGTTTTGTATCTACCTTAAGTCTCTGTCCTTTATCTTTGACCAATAGATAGCTAGAACAGTCTAGACATTTTCCACAAGAGTGCCCCGAAGAATGGTCACTCCCCAGGAAAAGGCTTGAGAACCAGAATCTAGGAGGAATTCACTTGTGGGAAACACTATCCACATCTTAGCTTTATGGAGTTACAATATATACCTCATGTCAAAGGTTCTAGAAAGTTCTGTAGTGAAAAGCAGTTTGATTTGGAGTCCTGTCCTCCCCTGAGCACGGGACACTTTTGTGTGTGTGTGTCACACTCACTAACCCCTGCAGACATCAGTGTTTGCTCAGGACTTCCTTTGAGAAAACTTTCTGCCAACAAGGAAACTTTGATAAATACCAATGTCCAGGGCAAATAGACCCTGCAAGCACAGTGCAGAAGAGGTGACTTTCATCCCAGCCTCTGTGCAGTTATGTGATTTTCACAAGCTTTGTGTGTCCTGTGTTTATGATCATAGTTTATAAATCAACATCCAAGGTATTAAGTATTATTCTGGTATTTGAATGATGTGCTTTGGTGGATTCTCTTCCTCCATCTCCTGATCTTCTCTGTGTCCTCCCTAGAACTTTTTTCCTCTGTCATGTACCATATATCCTTTAGCCCACCCATCCTTCCTCATTACTCGTCTTTACCCTCTACTCATATTCACCCCCCTACCCTAGCATGCTCGATGCCTCTGCTCCCACTCACTGATATCTTTCTCTATCCTCAACATTACCCTCTTTTTGCTTTCATGTTACATATATGGGCTGCATTTTATCACTAGGGCTTATGTTACCACCACCACCACTATGATCATCATCTCACACACATGCATGCACATACATGCACATATATACACTTCAGACTAGGGAACCCCGTATGGGAGACCATGTACAGTATTACGTGGGGCTTATCTGCTTAGTCATGTTGATATCTTATCCCACTTATATGTCATTGACTTAGACTTGCCAGAGTTTGTAGAACTTTTTGTGTTCCTGTTCATGAGGTAAACCATTGATTGGCTTTCCAGCCTGTATGTCTTGATATTGATATGACTGTAAGGGTGATCTCACAGGTGACTGGGGAATGGCCTTCCTCTTCACTCTTCCAGGGATTTGTATGGAATTGATATATCAAGCCTCTCACAGAATATTTTATTGAAGCCATCTAAACTTGGAACTTCCTTTGAAGTAAAGTTTCCATCTTCTTCCCCTCTTCTTATTTATTTACTTACTCCAAGAGGGAAAGGACTCTTTATGTAGCTGTGATGGTTAGTTTCATCAGTCAACTTGACACAATCTAGACTACCTCAAGAAGAGTCTCCACGTGGACTGTCTAGGCAGGCTGGCCAGTGGCTTGTCTACGAAGATTGTCTTGGCTGCCTTAGTTGATGTGGGATGGCCCAGCCTGAAAGCAGCTGTACCACTTCCTGACTGTGGGCCCCAAGCTGTTGAAGAGTGGAAGACAGCTGAGCCCTAAGTGTGCATGTGTTCATTTTTCTCTGCTCTTGACTGGGCCTGTGATGAGCACAGCTGTTTTAAGTTCCCAACTTGACTTCCCTGCTATGGTAGACTGTGACCTGGTCCTGTGAGGTAAGACTGACCCCTTCTGAGTGGGATTTTTTTTGGTTGGGATATTTTATCACAGACACAGAAGTGTAAGTAGAACAGTGTCCTGGTTGTGGAAGTCACACCTCCCATGATCTAGGACTTTAGATATGTGCCCTCAAGTGCATTTTATGTCTGCTCTTTATTTTTATTGGTCTGACTATTGGGTTATCAATTGTATTGGTCTTATTATGGTGCCAACTCTAGTCTTCTTCATTTTTATCCATTGTTTTCTGCTATTGTTTTTATTTCCTAGTTCCAATGATGGAGGCCAAGATGAATTAACCACTTCCCAGCTACTTAAATGTCTTGTAGTTCTAGTGTTTTTAAAATATATTAAATTTATTCTTTGAGAATTTCACACACACACACACACACACACACACACACAGACACACACTGTACTCTCCCTTCTCCTCCATATCCTCCTAGATACCCCCTCAGGTACTCTTCCCAATTCCTTAAAAAAAAATAACTCTTGGAGTCCAGTTGATACTGTCCATATACCCATGGGTGTGAGCCATCTTCTGGAGATGGGGGAACCTATCACTGTCCATTCCACCCAAAGTGACTCTCCCCTAGAAGCTATTTATTTATTTATTTACACATATCCCAGGCTGGCCTCAAACTCTCCACAAATCAGTGAACAGGCTTGAGCGCCCAATCATCCTGCCCCTTGAGTGTTGAGGTTGCAGGTGTGCACTACTCTGTCCATTAATGAGACCTGCAGTATAAAAACCCACAAGCAGTAGGACTCTCTGATTGGACAGAACAGAATCACAGAGTTGTAACTTAGATAGGCATAGGACTAGAAGCCATTCTTTCTTTCTAAGGTCTAATACCCATACCATGTCCTTGTTGGTCCATGCTCTACCCATGTATCATCTCAGTGACAGCAAGGCATGCTCTGTTTGAAGGGCTGGACAATAGGTTCAGTGGGGTTATGCAGTGCAACTCTGAGCAAATTGAGAAACCAGCCAGGCTGGCCACACAATCTCATTAATGCCAGTATGTAGGACCGAAAAGAATCACGTTTGTGAGCACCGTTGGTAAAAATTCCAAGCATTTATTCATAAAGTGAAAATCAGAAAACAGCTGTTGCAGAGCCAAGAGACAGCTGTTGAGAGTAAACATGGAATGAAGACTAAGTAACTGGTAACTGCGACTATGAATTAGAATAGAGATGTTAGATACGTTGACAGTGTGAAAATAATGAAACAAACAGGAATGCTGAATGGGGGAAGGTAAAGAATGGAATAACGTGAATTCTGATATTTTTACAAGAGTCAAATGATGTTACCCAAAATGAAATCTTGGTAGTATAAAAACAACATAGAATCTTTTTAAAGACAAGATTTGTTTTATATTTGATTAGGTACCTGTGTGTATCTCTGTCTGTGTGATTGTACATGTGTATGCAGGTGACATCAAAGGCCAGAAGAGGTCATCAGACATGCTCTGGAGCTGAAATTACAGATGGTTGTGAGACACCTAATATGGGTGGTGGGAACAGAGCCAATGGCTTCTACAAGAGCAGTGCTGACTCCTAACATTGATCTCTCTCTCCAGTCCAACCTTAGCTTTAGAAAAATATTTATTTATTCACTTTATAACTCAATATCAGCTGTTCCTCTCCTCCTAGAACCCCCTCAAACAAATTTCTCCCCATCCCCTTAGAAGGGAAAGCCCTCCTCTGGGTGTCACTCCCCAACCCCCTTCCACCCTCCCATCCTGCACATCAAGTAGTTGCAGGTCTAGGCACATCCTCAATCTCCCATTGAAGCCAGATAAGCTACCCATTTAGGGGTGCAGGATCTTCAGGCAGGTAGGTAGGTAATAGGCTCAGGGACAGGCCCTGCTCCAGTTGTTTGAGGGACCCCCCAATGAAGACCAAGCTGCACATCAGCTACATATGACGTACAGGGGGCCTAGGCCCAGGCCAGGCTCACTCTTTGGTTGGTGGTTCAGTCTCTGGGAGCTGCCAAGGGTTCAGATTAGTTGACTCTGTTGGTCTTCCTGTGGCGTGTCCCTATCCTCTTTGGGTTCCTCAATCTTTCTCCCAACTCTTCCATAAGACTTTCCAAGATCTATCTCAATGTTTGGGTGTAAGTCTTTGCATCTCTTTTCATTGGCTGTTGAGTGGAGCTTCTAAGAGGACAGTTATGCTAGATTCCTGGCTGTAAGCAGAATGGAGTATCATTAATCTTGTTGGAGGTTCAATCTTAGCTTCCTAATGATGTTACACTTTCCCTCTCGAGGGAGAACACTTTTTAGAATTAAAATAACCTGTTTTATACAGTTCAAATATTACTTCTATTTACTTACTTTTTTATTAAAGTATAATTATATGTACCACATTTAGTTTTAAAGGAGTTATAATCATTTGTACTTGGTTATATGCACATATATACATAAACATAACATTTTAATCACAGAAATTTTTGGAATTTTGCCCATATAATAATATACCAAAACACTGGATTTTAGGTGGTTTGTTTAGTTTATATCTTGGATTTTCATCATAATTTAAAAAGTATGCAATTATTTTTATAGCTAAAACCTAGAATAAATTAGAGCACATATTACTTTCTTTAAAAACATTTAAAAATATTTACTTTCTTTTCAGTTTTATGTGTATGTATGAATCTGTGTCTGGGAATGTGCATGTGTATGCAGCTGCCTGTGGAGGTCAAAAGAGGGTGTCAGGTGCCCTGGAACTGGAGTTACATATTGCATGGAGCCTTCCATGTGGATGCTGGGAACTGAGTTCCAGTCCTATAGTAGACCCACTGAACGTTAGCCCCACATTTTTATCTTTATAAACCTATTTTTACACATTTGCATCTTACCCAGTCTTTATACATCCTTGTTTCTGGTGTTATTTCTGCTTCATGTATTACTCTATTGCATTCAGCATAATGTTTCTACTATAATAATTGTAAAATATCAATATTCCTTTGTTTATTTTAAATTTTATTTGTACAAGTGCTCCTTCTGCATGTTTTTAAAAGCCTGGTACATGTGGTGACAAGAAAAGCATTTTGGATCTTCTGGAGCTGGAGTTATAGGTGGTTATCAACTGCCTGTGGGTTCTGGTAACCAAACTTGAGTCCTCTGCAAGAACAGCAATTTCTTTAAGCCTTGAGCTACCTCTCTGGCTTGTAATATTGCTTTATAAGATAAGATTAGGCATGCTGGAGGGAGTATGGCTGTAGACATTAATATTCCTTTTATATACCAGTTTAATCATGTCTATTTGAGGGATTTATATTGCACAGAAGTTTTAGTATTGTAATTACTGTAATAATTATATGTAACTGCTGGTACTTCAAATTATCTTGAAGACAAGTTCTTGGGAGACAATTTATTGGGCCAAAATATATGGAGCTGTTTGAAGCCTTAGAGATATGTTACCAGTCTGATAATAAGTTAACAGACACCGATTTTGTATAGTCCAGGAGCCTTCTGAGCAGAAATGAATTGGGCAAACAATATAATTTGAGTAAAAAAGAATGGGGTTTACTTGGAGGTTAAGTCTCATACATAATTATATTTTGGTGGGTGGAATGAGCAAAATCTTCCCAGCAGAATAAGGCCACATCTTTATAAAGGCAGGTTTAATGATGTTCTCCTGCTCTGTGTATTACTGGGGATTGAATGAAGGGGACTGCTAGGCAAATGTCCTACTACTGAACTACATCCACAGTCCTCACCTGGTACCTTGATGTCTGTGGTTACATGCTTCTTATGATAGTTTGAATCTTAAAGATCCCCTCAAAGCTCATGTGTTGTTAAAGAATACTTTCCACTATGATTCAACTGGGAAATGATAAACCTTGCAGAGGTTGGGCTTAGTGGTGGGAGTTAGCTAGGTCTTTGTTTGACCAGTAAATGGCATTGGGGGTTTTGATCTCTTCCCCTCTCTTGCTGTTTCCTGGCCACACTGTGGTGAGCAGCTTTGATCCATCATGCACTCTGCTGTAGTGTTCTGCCTTGATGCAGGCTTCAATTAATGGGTCAACTCACTGTAGAAGGAAGGCCTTGAAACCAACAACCAAAGAGCTTTTCAAAGGCCAAAGAGCTCTTGGCTGCTCCTAAAGCGTGGTTTCTTTGGTATTTTGTCACAGCTCTGTGATGCTGACTAATACATTTGCTTTTAACCTGAATGAGTTTAGTCAGTGGGTGTTGTCTTAGATTCAGTTCCCTCACGACTTTGTAGATCTCGCTGCAGGACCTGGCCAAGTGTTGAGCCCAAGATTCTCCCTTCTTCTTGTCACTGGCTGCTGCTAATTTTAGATTAGTTCCTCCCTCTCTCCCTTCATTGTTTTTTGTTTTGTTTTGTTTTATTTTATTTTATTTTTTTGGACAAAGTCTGCTATATCCTAAGTTGGCTTCCAACTCATTTTGTAAATGAGTTGACATTGAATAACCTTGATTTTCTAATCCTCTTGCTTTCACCTTCCAAGTCCTGGTTAGTGCAGTGCTGGGAACTAAACCCAGGGTATCACTTGTATCACACATGCCATCTACCAGCTGAGTCACACCCTCAGCCCCTCTTCATGACCCATTCTAACGGACTGGCTTCTGCATAAAAACCACCTTCACATGCATTAAAAGAAAAACCTGGTAAACTTGAGGTATTCTCTTTTCCTGTTCACACCTAAGTACATTGTTCTTTTAGCCACTCTTGTCCTGTGCCCAACAGAGTCTCCCTGAGTAGATATCTTATCTAGTCCACAGTCAGGTGGCACATCAACACAGAAGTGACACTGACATTTTACATCCACAGCTTGGGAAGCCCAGAGCACATGGATTCTCTTACAGAATCTCCCAGTACTCTCCTGAGGCTGTCACCACCTTCAAATTCTAGCTCAGCAAATAAAACCCTCAAACCAAGGGAAACAAAAGGTAAAGTGGGCAGGTTAAGGTGCCCACATGAGCTGGCTGGTTGCATGAGAGATGGGACCTTCAGTGTTCCTGTTTTGCAGGAAGGGCATGGAACTTATATTCTACCTAGATTTTCATGTGAGAACTAATCGCCTTTATATCTGAAGACATTGTTTTGAATATAGTCCTCTTGATCTACATATTGTTTCTTGAAGGCCTTTTTGTATCCTTTGATGAACTGGCAGTGATGTCATTGAGGACTGGCAGTAATGTCACTGAGAACTGGCAGTGGTGTCACTGATAACTGGCAGGCTAGATTTATTTAAAAATGATTTTATACTATTTATTTATTTATTTATTTATTTATTTATTTATTTATTTATTGTGTGTGTTTGTGTGTGTGTGTACGCACGCGTATATGTATAAATCCATGTGCTGTGATGTGTGTGCATGTGTAGAGGTCAGAGGAGAGCTTTCAGGAATCAATCCTTCTCCTCCTCCTCCTCCTCCTCCTCCTCCTCCTCCTCCTCCTCCTCCTTCTTCTTCTTCTTCTTCTTCTTCTAACTATATGGTTCTTGATATTGAACCAGGTTAAGCTTGGCAGCAAGCACCTTTATCTACCGAGTCATCTTGTTAGCTCTAGATTTATTATTTTCCCATTGAAAAAGAAGTCTATGTCATATTATACATATGTAATGCTTTATATAGATTCATATACAGATATGTATCACTCGTTTTTATGCTTATGTGTATATTTTCTTTTTTACATCTTCATTGTGTTCTAGTTGGCTTTGTCAACTTGACACAGTAGAGTCCTATAAGAGGAGAGCCTTGATTGAGGAGTTGCCAAGGACAGGGTTGGCCTTTGGACATTACTATGGGGGCAGGCAAGTGCTGAGCATGAGCCAGGAGTGAGTCAGTAAGCAACCTCCTCCTTGGTACTGGGTTCCTGACCTCCTGCCATGACGTCCCTCATGATGGACTATGGATTAGACATATAAGCCAAGCACTCACTTTCCTCCCCAATCTGCTTTTGGCTAGAGTGTTTTAGTGATATGAAGGTAGCCTGCGTTTTTCAGCAGGCCATAGATGGTTTGTATTTCAGTTGGGGGTGATTTCTGCTTCATGCTGAATTTGTGTGGTGTAATACTTGGGCAGATCACCAGTTATCTTAGGGCACCTTGTTCTCCATTCTGATATGTTGTCGTTGCTTTTATTTTGTTCTCTCACTGGTTAAATTGGAGACTTTTTCATGCCATATGTTCATTTATAGCTGTATCTATTGTTTTGCTTCAACTTACTGGTTTATTGCAGCACTATTTATTTCAGGTTAACTTACTGGTATGTGTTGTATGTGTGTTGTATATGTGTATGTGTATGTGTATGTGTGTTTGTGTGTGTGTGTGTGTGTGTGTGTGTGTGTGTGTGTCTGTATGCTCATGTGTCCATGGAGGCCAGAGCAGGATATCAGGTGCCTCTTACTGAATCTGGAATTAGCCTAGTAATCATCCCACTGGCCCTCCTGTGTCTTCCTCACAGAGGTTGTCCTCTGGCCTCCACAAGCACCATGACACACTCTTGCAGTTAATAAGGACCAGCTTATGCATGGATCTGCACGCACAAACACCTTCACATGCACAAATACTAACACCCATACACACAATACACACACATATATACATCCATGCACATACATACATGTGTGCACACACATACAACTGCCAGTTACTGTAATACTCATTCCGCTTCCCGATTGGGTTGTTTCCTTCCTTCCACACCACAGGCCTGGATGCTATTGAAGCCTTTCTTTGTTGATTTTTATAATTAGGGAGTATTAGGTATTTGGGACAAGCCTATGAAGTCTTTTCCTCCTTATCTTGTCTTCTTGGTTGTTATGAATAATTTACATGTTAAATAACACTTCTTTGTCCAGAAGTTTCAGAATAAACAAAACATGGTTAACTTTACTTCAGTGCTGCTTCCTCTCTTATCTCTGGCCAAATCCACTGAATTTTCGCAGTTCACCCAGTTACATAAACTTTGTAGTATTTACACCCATGGAAGGCTGTGGGTGCTGGGTACATAACATATAGAGTATGACTGTTTTCTGTCTAGCTGATCCCACTGTGGCAGTGTCTATAGGTGCAGGGTGGGGATGTATCAGATTCATGTCTAGTTTAACTTTTATTGTTCATGTAGCTTATTGAAGCTGGGGTGTTTCATTCTCTCTTACATCCCACACAATCCCGTACAGCATATGGCACAAAACATGTCTCCTGAGTGAATGAATAAAAACACGTATATCGTATTATCTGAGAGTAGGAAGCCAGTGCCTCGGAGAGGGGCAGAGAGGGACAGACTGGGCCTCCAGGCAGAAGCATAGACCTGCCTGGCTGAGAGGATGCTGCCCTTATGATTTTTATGAGCTCTGTGGACAGACATGTAAGTATAATGAAGCAGGGGCTGGGGAGGTGACTGTGGATCTGAGAGCTTGCTGTGCAAACCATGAGGGCTTGAGTTCCCACCCACAACTCCTACACAAGGCTGAGTTACCCATGCTCCTGTAAGCTCACTATTGTTGGAGGTAGAGACAGGAGGATGGCTAGGGCTTCCAGGCTCAATGAGAGAACCTATCTGAGAGGATATGGTAGAGAGTAATAGAAAAGGACACTTGGTTGACAAAGACAGTAGCTTCTGTATGTGTACCTGCACACACATATATGGACACACGGACACACACACACACACACTCTACACAATAAAGGAAGGAAGGGAGAAAATAACAATGATGAGCTTAGGTGTGTGGTGAAGGTCAGTGGTTTTCAATCTGTGGGTTGTGACTTCCTTTGAAGCTCAAATGATCCTTTCACCTAAGACCTTCAGAAAACACAGATGTTTATACTACAGTCTATAACGGGAGAAAAATTACAGTTATGAAGTAGCAATGAAAAAAATTTTATGATTGGAGGTCACCACAACATGAGGAACTGTATCAAAGGGTCACAAATTAGGAAGGTTGAGATCCACTGGTCAAGATTGACAGCCAATAAGCACAGGAGATCTCAGGGCCTCCAGGAGGAAGAGGAGAAGGAGCAGGAGGAGAAGGAGGAAGAAGGGGAGGAGGAGGAGGAAGAGGAGGAGGAGGAGGAGGAAGAGGAAGAGGAGGAGGAGGAGGAGGAGGAGGAGGAGGAGGAGGAGGAGGAGGAGGAGGAGGAGGAGGAGGA